>JARDXD010000022.1:0-15112 GCA_029218145.1 Aphanocladium album
GTCCCGGTCCTTGCGCGGCTCGCGCTCCTTGACCTCGCCATCCTCGCCGCGACGGCCGCCTCGAGCGCCGCCTCGACCGCCGCGGCTGCTGCTGCTGCCACCTCGTCCACCTCGTCCTCCTCGTCCGCCGCGACCGCCGCGACCACCGCCGCCGCTCTGTGTGAATCGATTGTTGCCGCTGCCGCTCGGGGAGAATCGGTTGCTGCCGCCGTCGGCGTCGGGAGCAGAGTCGCCGCGGGGCTGGAAGCCGGCGCCGCCGCGGCCGCGGAAGCCGCCTCGGCCACGACCGAGGCCCCTGGGGAGGCTGCGGACGTCGAGGACCTTGGGAGCACCAGCGCTGCCCGTGGCGGCGGCGGCACCGGTGCTGACGCCAGGCCGGGGACCGTTGCTGGACGGGCCACGGCTCTTCACCATGTTGTTGATGGCAGAAGCGGCGGCGCGGCCTCGTTGGCGAGCATTCCCTCGTCCCCTGCCGCTGCTGTTGCTGCTGCTGCTGCTGCTGTCGTTGCCGCCGCGACTGGGCGCCGCATCGTCGCCGAGCGATTGTGTCGTGGAAAACTCGCGAAAGTAGTTGCTGAGCGCTTGGCCCGTCTTGAAGAGCTCCGGCCTGCCGCGGGAGCAGACCAGCGAGCGAAAGGTCGGCGTGGCCATTGTGTCGTTGTATGTTCGCGTGCGAATGTCGACTGCTGGCACCCAAATTTCTCGAGCTCCTTTCAGACCAAATTTCTTGCAGGGTGCTGTGGTGACTAAGCAACCACAACCACACCAGTGTCTGCTCACTCCAATTACATTTCAACTCACTAATCTTCGTAGCACTTTTATTTATTTATTCATCAGTTCAATTCGTAATGATTCTCATATTAAGGAAATTCAAGGGAGGTATGCTAAATAAGTCACTGCATCGGCCTTCGCGGCCCTTCCTGGCCTTCTCTTGTGCCAAGGCGCAGTATCGTATATTCCAACTCAGTCGTAATACAACGTCTCAACATGACCGCAATGAATGCGATACGGACAGGCACTAATAGCACAAGTCTGAAAGAAAATCAAGCCACTATACACTTCATCTTCCCAAGCAGTGTTGCATCAAGAAAAGAAAACAAACAAGCAAAACGCCTAGGCAATCCACAACCTGCGTCGATTGCCATCCAACGCCGGTCATACACGGCCCTGACGGGCCAGATGTAGAAAATGTTTACGTCGGCCGTAATAATATACTTGTGCGACTCTAGCGCACGGATCCTCCAACTAGCATCCCGATTCTATTCGAGGCGCCTGTCACCAGCGCCGAGAATATAATGTCCAACGATAGTGTGAGCAAGCAAAGTCCAGCTCGGAATAACCATCGCAGTAGCATGATGAATCACGTACATGCCCATGGCATATGCGAATGCGTTAGCAACTCGCAAATGGCTATTCAGCCACCATTATACACTCTGTGGGTAGACGCTCGCGGGCTATTCCTATTAGCAATGATTTCGCAAATTTATGGACGGCTGTACTTACAGGACTGTTGAGCATGTGTTGTCTCTTGTTTCGTCCCTTTTTGATGTGACTCTTCAGAGCACTCGAGTCAAGAGGCTTGAGCAGTTCAAAACTGCATAACAGCTCAGCGTTAACTGACATGACGGCACCCCAATTATCAAATTCGCCGCAATACTAGATTGAGTTAGCACAAATCCGATCAAAAGTGTATGGAAAACGTACGTTTGGCGCACTGAACACAGTGACGAGAACACGATCATTGAAGAATTCATAGCCATCTTCGACAACCATATGCGCGCGACAGATGAGGTCGAAATCATGAACGGCGAGGAAGTCTGTAATAACTCTCTTGCCAAAACAGTAGCTCACTCCTCTTTCGTTCGCTTCCCAGTCTTGCTCCATGTCTGCTGGATCTGACCAGAGCAAATCGTTCAGCAGGCCGTAATCAGGGACGTCGGTAGGGCGGGCAATGTTTCGTATATCGTCCATATGGCTGAGTGCTGGCGACAGACCACCGTGAACACAGAAAATTTTGCCAGCAACGATGGCAGCAATTGGTAGAGTATTGAAACAGTCGATGAACGTCTTCCAGATCTTAACGTTGCATCGTCGCTTGCACTCGTCATAGAAGCCATAGACTCGGGTGACATTGGCGCACTCGTGGTTTCCACGAAGAAGGAAGAAGTTCTCTGGGAACTTGAGCTTGTAGCACAGCAGCAGCAGAATGGTCTCCAAGGACTGCTTTCCGCGATCGACATAATCGCCGAGAAAGAGGTAGTTGGCCATGGGAGGGAAGCCGCACATCTCGAACATTCGAATCAGATCGGTGTACTGTCCATGAACGTCGCCGACGACCTTGACCGGTGCATCAAGCTCGAGCAAAGCGGGCTGCGAGAGGAAAACTTCGCGCGCGCGCTGGCAGATGGCGACAATCTCAGCATTCTTTAGACACACGCTCTTCGTGACTTTGCCGGCGTAGCCAGCATCCAAAAGACGCTTGATGTAGTCATCGAGATCCATCTCCTTTATGTCAGCCATGGCAACGTTGGAGTTGCTCTCAGCCTTGGCGGACTCGGTCGAGGGGGTCCTGTGCACCACTTGGCTGGCGGTGCTGTCGCGACGAACAAGGATCGATTGCCCGGGAGACTGAAGGTGAGTGTTGGCGCTGGCTGCGGCAGCCGAGGGGGGCTGGTCCGAGACGTGGTCAACTTCACCACTGGCCTGAGCAGCGCTGACATCGTGGATGCTGCCAGCGCCCTTGGAGGCGCTAGACTGGACTGGCGATGGCGGTGGTTGTTCGTTGGAGAGCATGGAGTCGGCGATGGACATATCAGTAGAGCTGTGCTTGAGCGTATTTTCGCCTCTGCTGCCGCGAGATGAGCGGCCACTTCTGCCAGATCGGACAGAAGCCGCATCGAGGCCTTTGTCGGAGTCGCCATTGCTGAGCAGCGTCGAGTTTCTAGGGCTGTCGGTTTTGGAGGTTCCAGGGATCTTGGACCTGAGGGAGCGAAATGATCGAGAAGATTCCTTTGTGTCGCTTCTGCTGATGGAAGGATACGACTGAAGATTTCCGTCAGCGGAGCCAGACTTGGGTGACCCGCCATCGGGCTTGGAGCTTTGGTTGCCCATGGCCGCGATGATGGTCGTGTGACGACAGAGGTTGCGGTGGCTGTCTCAGGCGTCGCTTAGCCGTCAGCGGGAGACAAAAGTAACTGCCAAGGAGAAGCGAGGCTCTGAGGGAGAGACGCCAAGCCTCGGGGGTTTCGCTGGGGTCGACAGCGATTTTGTAGTCACAGAAGGGCGGTGATGCGGGAGAATAGGATCGGCGTCAAAAAAAGTCCTGAATGGTGAAATCTGAGTCGTCGGGGATGAGACGCGGATTCGGTCGCAGAGCGGGATGCTGCAAATGGTCGCAAAAAGCAATGTTCGGCAACGATACGGTAGCAATGATGACGTCGAGTGGCCTGTGGGATTGTGACGGAGCCTGCAGGGCAGGGTTAAAGGTTTCGGTGCCGGGGCGGGCAGGAATCGACAGGGTCCGGAAATGGCGGGTAACCTTTCTAGAGGAACACGTTCATGTCAGCAGAGACAACATATGCAGGATGCGAGAAAATAGTCAAGTGGAACGGAGAGCAGCGGGCGAAAAGAAAAAAGAGGCATGCGCGGCGTCAAGTTAGAGGCTGCGACAGGGCCAGCGACAGCAGAAAAAAATGCGGCTCGGGGGACGAGGGGAAACAGATGAGCAGCTAAGCAAAAGCTAGACAGAGCTAGGGAAGCAATGCAACTCCAGGCGGCCGAGTCAATGTACCTGCAGAGGCAGCGACACAGCAGCGGGAGAAACGGTTTGCCAAGGCGTCCTACAGTCTCAAAGAGCATGGACCAATGTCTCGCAGGCTGCTTTCGAGGACCGTGGCGGGGACAGCGACAGCGACAGCGACCGCGATAGCGATGACGACTGCACCAACAGAGAAGTGGCATGCAGGAACGACGCGCGTTGCCCGCAAACCAGGAGATGAACCCGGGAGACAGAAACCTTGCGATTGAGACAGGCCGAGAGAGAGGCAATGCAGCAGTACCCCGAGGTCAATGGCAGGATCAGGAAGACGAATGATTCGGGGCGGATTCGGCGAAAGCGCAGCGCAACAGGAAAACCGGAAGCTGGTGACGAAGCCGAGGATGCGGGTAGGTGGGCGCAGGGGAAAAGACGCAATACTTACGGACGGGAGAGGATGAGCGGGAGATGGAAAGAAGATGGACAACAGCAGATGACAATGGAGAAGAGAGTCAAGCTGCGTGAGATGTGTGAGATGTGTGACAAAAGTTTATGACTTTGGCAGCTTTTGGCGCGATATGGAGTGGAGGGAGGGGGCGAAAAGCGGCGACGGCGATTAAGGTTTCTAGCACAGTGTGGTGCTTGGGTTCGTCGGAACTAGCGGCGAGAAGGTGTGGTGAGCAAAGGGGAGCGTGGGTGATGACTCCAAGGTTGAGCCAGTCGTCTGGATTATAGCGGCGACGGCGGCACTCTGATGACTAGCAGGTGCAGGCAAAGGAAGAAAAAAAAAAGCCAAGAGGCGTAGCTTTATCAGGTTGCTCTCTGCTGTTGGGTGTATCCGGCCGCAGATATAGTGCCGCAGCAGCGCAGAGCCCAGGCAAATAGTCTTAGGGTGGCGGTGGGGTTTGCAGGCCGGCGCCGGCTGGGGGATGGACAAGGCCAAGAAAAAAGTCGAGACGGGGGGCAAGCCTTGGGGGAGGTATTTTTGCGTGATGGTGGTGGGAGATGATGGTTTGCAATGGCGTGGGATGGAGAGAGAGAGAGAGAGAGAGGTGTTTACGTTTGAAGTGCGCGAGAATGCCGCAGCGGGCGTTTGTGGTGTTGATGAAGCGGCCAATCCAAGCAAGTACTCTACAACAAGCGACGGACGGCAAACGGCGAGGAACAGCAGCAAGGCAACGAGGCAGCGAGACACTGCCAGCCCTACCAGTACGACAGCGCAGCGCAGGCGGCTCCGGCAGGGAATACAGCGGGTAGATGATGCAAACGACGATAGGGTATATAGCCCATCAGCTATCGACAAAAAATGAAGTAAAATGGCAGATTTGTGTGCTGCTTTTATTGGTCGTCCTTTGTTATCCAAGAAGATAGTCTCATATTTTTTCATCTTCTTCTGTCCGTTTTATAGTGTGTTAGCCACAGCTACCTACCGTGGTATGTGACCACTACCTACCTAACAACTAACACAATCTACAGCTGCAAGCCTACAACTGCCAGCTTCAGCTCCAGCTTCAGCTCTTCGCCCTCGCCCAGCCCAACTCTCACTCTTGCCGTTTCATTTCCCTTTCTTCCTCTTCCCTGCCAAACATGCCTCCTACATCTCCCGACATCCATCCCCCCAGATTCTCTTGCAACTCGGCTTCATCCCGTCCCAACCATCACAGTCACTCACAACCTTGTCACCTTGCCTTCACAGCCTGGGGTCTCGAACGCAACGCCATCACTCCACGCTGGTCATCCGGCCGCTAGCATGCCCGCTACCGCCCTCCAGCAGGCTCTAACCATGCTCCCACCACGCTCCAACTGTCCGGACGCGGCGCTCTTTGCAGCGGGCGTGCCACACTAACCAGGGGAGGCGCCCCACGCCGCCCACGCTCGACCACGGCTTCCACCACTGACGAGGCTGACGCTGCCACACACCTCTGTGCCTCTGAAGCCTTCTTTCTGCGCTGCGTCGACGCCTCTGTCTCTCCAGTCCACGCTTCTGTCATATGTCGCCGCGCCGTCTCGTACCTTGAAACTGACGCTGCCAGCCAGGATTGACCCTCCTCCTGTAACCCTTTGTTCCCTGACCCGGCTTGCGCCCGTCCGCCCACCGGTGCCAGGAATCGGGGGCCACGCATTCACGCACTTGCGCTTCCCCTCCACCATCGCCGTCCGTCGCCGCCAACGGACGTCGGACAGTGCACATCTCTTCGGACGCTACGGTCTTGGAGCCTACGCCACTGACTTATTCGAGTCACGCCTCTCCAACGCACGCACGGCACATTTCCGCGGGCGTTGCCTCGTCACTTCTCAAAAGCTCGTCGCTACCGGCGCTGACAAGAACCCTGGCCAGAATTTCGCTGACCGCTGCGCAATCGAAATTCGCTTTTCCACATGCATGCCAAAGCTATTGACTTCGGGCCGCCAAATGCAATTTTATCGGAGCCCAAATATAGCGGCCGTTGTGCAGGGGACACCGTTGGGCCGCCGTGCTATGGCCACGAAGCTAACAAACTGCTCTGCTATCTATTTCCCACGCCGCGCAGCAACTATTTGCTGCAGAGTTCTCAAGAGCATGCTGCCTCGTATCCATCAAGATAACTCCGACGTGCTCTAGATTGCCAGGCTTGCCGCCATTCCCGAGCTCTTCGAAAGTTGCCGGAGAGTCACCGTATAATAAATAGGGTCGCCGCTATCTCCGACTGTTCCGTGGCAACACGGCTGCATGGCATGAGCCTGTTATGCCGACTTTATTAAGCCCGCGTGATTCCGTTCAGAAACCGATACGAACAAACCAGGTTTATATCATAGCGTAGCACGCGAGGTTGTTTCTCGGCTATACGTTGTTGTATCTTGTAGCCTGTCTGTAGCTCCACGGCGGCTGTTGGCTATGCGAGGCGGCCCAACATATACGCTATTGCCAACCACATCTCCTTCTCAAGCCACATAAGCACCGAAATTCACACAAGGGCCCAATTTCGAAAATGGCGTCGCGATGGACCGACTTTCTAGAATAGCAGATTGCCTTTGCGGGAACACAGGCCCTGCCCGAGTTCCATGGTGGCGTGGCTTCTAAATTTAGGAGTCTCCGCCTAAATGGTGGCGGTGCAAGCTGTGCCTGGCTGCGCTGCGTACGCACGTCATGCGCCGTGCTTGCACCAAGCTCATGTCATCTGAGTATTTGAAGTAAGATGTCGCAATTCTCGCAATTCTCGCCGTAACCGGCAAAAATTCGCATGATGACCTGTCGCGTGCGGAGACCTATTTAATCAAATGATATGAGTGAATTTAATCGCATGCACGGGGATTCGGCAACACAGCCGTGAGGCAAAACCACGATCTGCGCGCGTTCGTTCTGGAAGAATCGAATTCGTACCGACGAACCAATAGATTAGCTGTCTGACGTGTCCGATCTGGATCATCATCCTACCAGTCACCAGGCTCAATTCTTCAAAAATATTGGCCCGAAATGTGGTTTGCTGGATGCCAATCCCTTTGGTCTTTGGTGGGCACTGTCTCGAATAGCGTGCCGTATTCCGCGGCAACGAGCCGATCATCTGCCCAATGACGCAGACTAGCGACCAAGTGCCACCCAGATGTAAGGGTTGAGGGGACTATGTTTTTCACTCTCGTTGAACGGGACTGCTGAGGGGTTGACAGCCATGCAAGCTCCGTCTATTGCGCGACGGCCAAGAGTCTTGGTAACGCCACTGTATTCCTTGCAGCAAAGCTTGGACATCTTCCTTGTCTGCAGACCGGTATATGCCGCACGAGAAGCGACAGCCACACCTGACAAACGTGTAGCATGGCAGTGTATTGCAGAACTATGTAAATATAGCACACTGCTGCTGCGGTTCGCATAGATGCGGGGGTCACACAAAAGCTGGCTACCTGCGCCATGCCAGCTGAGGGATAGCAATACGCTTGGAAGACTATAATCGGGCATCCCATTCGGCAATTGGATACTTTGCTTATTGAATTCGTCTGGAATCCTCATACATCTCCTATCTGGACCCTGAGAGCCAGGATGCCAACGCCCGTATCGACTGCACACGCATGACGGCGTCACGTTGAAACACGTCAGCTATCGACTGCTCGGAGCAATCCTCAAGCTTGGCAATCTTGGAGGCCTGCGAGTCGACATCCAACAAGATCGGATGCCAGCCGGCATTGGTGGCTCCAACAACGTCTTTTGCCTGCTCGTCCCCGACGTAGACTTTATACCAACTCTGGACCTGGTCTGGTGTTGGAGCCTCCCCGTGTCGCGCCGTGATGATTCTCGCCAACATGGACTCTGCTGCGTTGAAGATGCGCACATCAGGCTTCTCATACCCTACATCATAAGACATGCAGTGAAAGTCAATGTCGTAGATATCTCCCGGGTGAGGGCTGGCCTGCTCCTCGGAGCCATACCGCAGCGGGCTCACGTCCAGACCAAACGAGGACAGGATGCTGGGGACCCGGTCGTCCGAGTTGGTCACGACGCCAACGACGACCTTGTCGAATCCGTGCAGAGGCTTGGGGTGCCGCACTGCCCGCAGCGCGGAGACGAGGTCCGGCTGAGCCTCATATCCTTCGTCTGAAGCGAATCGGTGTATGAGCCTGGAGACGAGCCCGGGCGGAAACGTCTGATCCTGGGGAACCAGTGGCGTAAACGTATTGTGAATAATCTGCCACATTCATCAGACAAAAGGAGATTTGTTAGCAAGGCAATTGAGGCTCTCGGAAAAAGAAAAAAAGCAAGGCGGCACGCAGGGCTCGCATACATTTGTCCACCACTTGGTCGAACCCAGATCAGTGGCTTTGCCGTAATTGGGGTTCAGCTTGCGCTCCCGACGAATGGCAGCCATCAGATGCGTCTCCAGCTCATCTTCAGAAAAGCCAGCGAGGCCGCACTGCCGAGCGACGTGGGCATACTGCTGGACTACGGACCCCTTGGGGCTGAATAGGGTGCCAAAGGCATCGAAGCAGAGAAGGAGGTTTCGTCTGGCCATTAGCGGGCTATGGCGGGCGGGGGCCAATCAGAGGGCTGTCCAGGTAGTATTCGATCAATGGTTTATTCGCACGAGAACGGGCATCCCTCCTTTTCTGATCGCTGACGCGGCAGTTTGGCAGATCCGATGGCGCAGAGGAAACGCTATTAGCTAGTGGGTTGAATAATACGAGCAGCGAGTTTTCCATATTGGGTGGCGATTGATGGTCGTGGTGGTGGTAATCTGTGGGCCAGAAGGTTGCTGGTGGTTGGTGTGGTACGTACCAAGCTGCCAGCGAACTTTGGAAACGTTGGCAGCAACTTGGCAGCGAACGGGTGAAGAGAGGAGCCCAAATGAAGAGCAGAGCCTCACACTATCAAACAATGTCTAATTTCCGAGCCACGTTGAAATGAAAATGCAGGAATATAGCCTCATGCGGAAGAATACCGCGCCACGATGGTGCTGCTCCCTGCAGTGTCAGCCTCAGCTGGCGGCCCTACGTAATGAGCCATCTGCGGCAGCTCCTGGTAGGTACATAGTTGACCACCTGCGTCTCACTAATAGGAACCAGAGCTAATAATAACTAACAAGAGCTTGGTAAGAAAATATGTCACAGCACCTGCGCCCACGCAAAGTGATGGCCACACCCTTTTGCCCTTTTTGGGCTGTGCGAGCTCTGGGCTGCTGTATTTTTAGTGGGCTGTTGGCAGGTATTTTCTTGTTAGTGAGACTGAGCACTGGGAGGCCCCCTGTATTTTGCTGGGTCCCCGATAAAAAAACAAAAAAAAAGTCTCAAAGACTCGTCAGCACAGGCGAAACAGCCCGCTCCGACCCAGTAACAGCACTCTACGGCAGCCCAACCCAAGCCTGCTGGCAACAGATCAACACGCTCTCTTGCCCAAGGTTTGTTGCTGTCAAGCACCGCTTCAAGGTGGCTGGCAAGTTGGTTGGCAGGGGAGGCTGAGCCAGTTTTTTCTGCCCTCTCGTCTCATGTTTTCCATCATTAATTTTTTTTGCGGAAACGACATCATACCACGCACCCGTTATCCCGCTGCGCATTGCCTATTATAGCACCTCGCTGCCCTGCCACGCACCGGCTGCGCCACCACCCCTGGCCCAGTGAGCCTGTGCCAGCCCCAAATTCCCCGCTAAAGAAAGCACTTCTCAAGCCTTAGCTTGGGCTGACTTTAATGCGCTGCCCTTTGTTGCTGCCGTTACGCAGCCAGCAGCCTCACATGCGCATCATATAAACGAGCCGTCATCCTCCCACTCTTTTCATTTTTCCCACCCACACTACGTATCTTGTTTACTTTGCATCTCATCTCCTTTTTCGCGTCTTGCACATATATCTTGATCAATCTCCTGGACGGTTTCCGAGTGCCCAGTTCATCCTCTCGCTGTCAACTTTCCTACGAATTACGACTTGCGACAAACCCGCGACTCTTTGGCGATCTACATTTACACTGCCTGAACAGATCAACAATCAACACCCACGCAACCGCACGCAACACACGCAACACACGCAGCATAACCATACGCACAACACAACAGCCATGTCCGTCGGGCGTGTCTTTTGCGTGGCTCTGCCACTCGTATTAACAATTGCCTCCATCGGCGCCCTCCTCTATGCCACCCTCGCTGGCGTCGCCCACCACAACACATTCATGTTCAAGGTTGACACCCGAAATCTGACGCTCGACCGAAAGGGCCTCGAGGATATTGCCAAGAGCGCTGGTGTCGATGTCAGCAGCATCGGCAAGGATCTCGGCGTCGATATCGACGGCCTGCTCGACAAGGCGACGGGCGGCCAGAACGTCACTGCCAAGGAGCTTAACCTCGACTACATCTTCGAGGTCGACCTCTGGAGTTTCTGCTACACAAAGGACAACAAGCGCGAATGCACAAAGGCTGAGTTCGACTGGGCCTCGAAAACGCTCAACGACACCTACCTCACCAACTTTGGCGCTCAGGCCGGCATCAAGGTACCCCTGCCCAAGGACATCAAGGAGCCCATCAAGGCCTTCCGCACGGTCATGAAGTACACCGAGATTGCTTTCATCGTTGCCAACGTCTTGCTGGGTGTCGAGCTGCTTGTCGGTCTCCTCGCAAGCTGCTCGCGCGTTGTTTCCTGCCTCACTTGGCTTATTGCCTGTATTACCACCATTCTCGTCTTTGCGGCTGCCGGCTTGGCCACTGGCACATCGGCTGCTGTCGTCGGCGCTATCGAGGCTACAGCCAAGGTCTATGGCGTTAGAGGCGGCATTCAGACCAGCTTTCTGGCCGCCATCTGGATCGCCGCTGCGTTTGCCCTCGGCGCCAATCTCTTCTGGGTCTTCACCATTTGCTGCTGCAAGCCCGACCACGGCCGCGCTCGTGGTGTCCGCCACCGCGATAGCTACGGTGATGGCGAGAAGCCCATCCCCTCGCGTGGCTACGCACCTCTTGGAACCGAGCACGAGATGACCGGCTTCCAACAGCAGCCCCAACACCACGCCGGCTACAACAACAGCGCCTACTACAACAACCAGCCGGCTCGCTACCCCTCGGGCAATGGCCGCTCCGACCTGGCCTACGAGCCCTACTCTCATCGCGCCTAAGGTGCTCCTAGTACTTTTCTTTTGCCCTTGTTTTCGAGCGAAAATGGTAGTTTAGACACACTGGCGTTTTTTGGAAACTGCACACGTTGTTTGACGGTGCTCATGATTCGTGGACGGATATATTTATGTGCATAGATAGCGGGCAAAGCCCAGCCTGGCATCATTACACGCCATTACAATATAACGAAGAATAAATTAAGCTCAATTGGAAAAGCTCAAGTGAAGTAAATCGTTTTATTTTATAACCTCAAATGGATGGGTTGGCCGGCGCCAGCACCTCTGCGACTTGGAGCCACCATACTTTGCACCATCCAGAACTTGGCTGTGGAGCAAATTTTCGAGCTCTGTACAGTCACACGACAAGGCCATTTTGCTACTTGATCATTGACCTACAAGCGCGGCTAAATGTAAAAGAAACTCATTCATATTATACATATATATATATATATATATATTTGGCAGCCGAGCCAGGTTCATGCGCACATCGGCACTGCATAACGACAGCGCAGTTTCGAGGAGTTGTGCCCCTCCATCATGACGGTACGTTTCACTCATCCACAGCCACGTCAGGCAGCCCTGGCTGCTCGAGGAATGAAGGAAACCTCGTGCGGATTTCCCTCAGTCCCGAGACTACAAGCAAGTATAAACTGACACGAGGAACCAGGCGCAGCATGCCGTGAAGCTCAAGAGGGAGCTTGCGCGGGTGCCCATCACGGCCGTCGCCCTGCACCGCGACCCCACCACCGGCGCTCTCTACGTGCTGGCGAGCGAGGACACGGATCTCGTCGTGTACCAAGCCTCGCGCGGAGATGGCGACGACTCAGACAGGGACGACGACCTGCAGAGACCGGTGGCGCGGGTGCGGATGCTGAGCGCGCAGCCCATCCACGGCATTCGCGTGCACCAGCCCGCGGGCAGCCCCTCCGCCGGTCGCCTGCTGGTCTGGGGCGGCTCCTCCGTCGCCATGCTGCGGATGGCAGACTTGGATCTCGCAGGCGGCCCGGCGGCAGCAGCAGCGGGGGCGGCGGCATCGTCGAAAAACAAACGAGTGGCCCGTCTGCGGGCGCCGGACTGGATCTACGACGGCGCCGTGTCGGCCGCCGACGAGAACCTCGCCGTCCTCGTCACGGCGCACAACGAAGTCGTCACCGTGCGGTTCAACGAGGACAAGTACACGGCGGTGCTGGCGTCGGCACTCATCTCGCCGTCGCGGCCGATGCTGTACGCGGCCAACGTGTGCTGGACGGCGCCGGGCGAGGTGCTCGTCGCGGCGGGCACCGTCTTTGGCGACATTCTGATCTGGAATCACACTTTTGGCGACGACACGCACGGGAAAGAGACGAAGAAGAAGAAGAAGAAGCCGCAGATGTTGTACTCGCTGTCGGGACACGAGGGCTCCATCTTTGGCGTGCACATGTCGCCGCTGATGGACATGCCCGACGGGTCGACGGTGCGGCTGCTGGCGAGCTGCAGCGACGACCGCACCATTCGCATCTGGAACATTACGGAAAGCGAGGCATACAGTCTACAAGAGGGGCAGGCGTCTACAGAAGCAACAGCAACGGCGGAATCGGATACGGGGTTCCGCTGTGCGCCAGTCTACGGCGAGGAGGGCGGCAGCAGCAGCGCCGCCAATGGCCGCGCCGACGTCTCGCCCGTGGCGACGGCCATGGGCCACGCCTCGCGCATCTGGGCCGTCAAGTTTGGGCTGCCCAGTGTTGCAGCACTTACGAATGCCGAGCGGCAGACTTGGAGCGGAGATGCCGAGGGCAAAGGATTCTTGTCCGTCTACTCGTTCGGCGAGGACGCGACGGCGCAGCGATGGAGCGTGGACATTGTTTCGGCGCTGCAGAATCCGCAGGACGCCACGCTCATCCACAAGAAGACGTACGCGCTGCACGACGGCAAGCATCTGTGGTCGAGAGACGTTCTCTGCGACGTGCACGACGGTGCGGCCACGACGCATGTCGTAGCCGGCGGCGCCGACAGCAAGATTACGCTGGTCAAGGAAACGGCCGCTCTCTCGGCGAGCAACGAAACATACAACATTGTGCAGACGTGGGACGTCCAAGACATGATACCACCCTCCACGGTACAACCGGCGGCAGCCACAGCCGCCGCCGCGGCGACCAAGAAGCACAGGGAAATCATCAGCCGGTACGACTTTGTCACGCCCGACGCCATCCTGGCCGTCAGCAACACTGGCCGGGCGCTCCTGGGCCTCTTTGCCGGGCCGCACGCTACGTGGGAGGAGCTCGCCGTCGAGGACGCGGCCGCGCGGGCCGACATGAAGAACGTCTACGCGCTCAAGACCGTGTCGCACGGCGGCGCGCTGCTGGGCACCGTCACCGGCGGCGTGTACCACTTTGGTCTTGCCGACAGGCGCGTCGTCCGGGTGGCGAGCCTCCGCGGCCGCGTGGTCGAGGTGAATGCGCTGTCCAAGACGTGTGCGGGCGCGACGGGCGACGCCGAGGCCGTCGTGCACCTCCACCGCGACGCCACGTCGGTGCTTCTGACGCTGGACCGGGAGACGGGCGCGGTCAAGCGCGAGGATCAGATTACGGGGTTAGACAGCCGCTTCGTCGCCATCTCGGCGGCGCGGATTGATGATGATTTACTGGCCATTGGCTCGCGCCACGGCTGGATCTCGCTGCTACGACGACGACGAGGAGAGGAGGATGGCGACGCATCGTCTACGGGGCGGGGCGCGTTTCGGCCGATCCTCGACTTACCTCCTACGAGTGGCGATGCCGTCACGGCGATTCTGCCGCTGCCGGCGAGCCCAGCCGCGCCCGCCGGCAGTCGCATCAAGTACGTCCTCACCACCAGCCGCGACGGCAAGTACCGCATCTTCCAGCTCGACGTGGACGACAGCATGGCCAGCATGACGCTGCTCCACGAGACGGCGCCGCCGTTTGGGCCGTGGATCGAGGGCGCGTGGTTCACCGGCGACGCCCGCCCGGAGCTGATCCTGTACGGCTTCCGCAGCAGGGACCTCGTCGTGTGGAACGAGACGCGGCGCGAGGAGCTGGCGACGATGGACTGCGGCGGCGCGCACCGCACCTTTCGGCTGGCGGCGTGGGACGACGAGCAGGCTCCCGCGCGGGCGGGACGGCTGCGGTTCGCCTTTACGCGGACGTCGAAGCTGTCGGTGCACTCGCAGCGCGGCATCCGCCACGAGCTGGTGCGGTTGGGCCAGCACGGGCGCGAGATTCGCTCGCTGGCGGCGGCGGCAGCTGCCCGGGACGGCGGCGGCGGCGGCGGCGGACGGTACTTTGCGACAGGTGCCGAGGACACGACGATTCGGCTCTGGGAGCACCTCCGCGACGACGACAACGACAACGGCGGGCGGATGCAGCACATGGCATACATGAAACGACACGTGGTGGGTTTGCAGAAGGTACAGTGGATGGGCGACGAGCACCTCTTCTCGAGCGGAGGCAACGAGGAGATGTTTGCGTGGCGGGTGCGAACGCTGGACTCGGCGTACGCCGGGCGCATCGCCGTCGTGTGCGAGGGTGTCTTTGGGGACAAGAGTCCGATGGAAGACCTGCGCATCATGGATTTTGACGTGAGCCAGGAGAGCGAGGACAGCAGCAGCAGCAGCAGCAGCAGCAGCAGCAGCAGCAGAAGCATGCTCGTGACGCTGGCGTTTTCCAACTCTGCGCTCAAGACGTACCACTACACGGCCGAGAGCGGCTTCACGCTCGTCTGCGAGGGCATGTACACGGGCGCCTGCCTCACGCAGGCTCGGCATCTTGCCATGACCGCTGGTGGTGGTGGTGGTGGTGGTGGTGTCGTAC
>JARDXD010000774.1:0-15110 GCA_029218145.1 Aphanocladium album
GTCCCCGTTTGCCTGGATGGGCAGCAGCATCTCGGAAGAAGCCGCCTCGAGCCCCTCCACGGCCCCGGACATGCACGCGCAGCCCACCTTTAACATTGCCTCGGCCGAGTCCCTGCTCGCCACGTTTCGCTCCATGCTGGCCTACTGTCCCGTCATTCTGCTGCCCGAGGACGTCACCGTGCGGGAGCTCGCCCGGACGCGGCCGTTTGTTCTCCTGGCCATTCTGGCCGCGGCGGCGGGCGCCAAGTCTCTGCAGGGCCACAATCTGTACGACGAAGAGTTCCGCAAAGTCTTTGCGCTGAAGCTCGTCGCGGGCGGCGAGCGCAGCCTGGAGCTTCTGCAGGGAATTCTGATTTACTGTCTGTGGTACCCGTTCCATCTGCGGCCGAAAGTCAAGCAAGTCTTTCAGTATACGCGCATGGCGGCAGACCTCATCCACGATCTGGAACTCGACGTCGACACTCGCGCGGCGACCGACGAGCCCATGACGCCAGAGCGACTCGATTCCATCCGGGCTTACATTGCCCAGTACTATCTCTCCTCGTGGTACGTATCCTCTTCTCTCTTTCATTCTGATCCCAGCCTTGCTAAAAAGAACCTGGCCAGCTTCGCCGTCACCTGGCAAGTCCACCGCAGCGCCCCCGTCACATTCACCTCGTGGACCGAGCACTGCTGCGTGCTCCTCACCCAGCACGCCGAGACCGCCGGCGACGCCGTCCTCGCCTCGCTCGCGCGACTCGGGCACACCGTCCGCGACGCCTGGACCGCGGTGCGCGACAACACCGGCGGCGGCCGCGACGAAGCCAACAGCAGCCTCGTCTTTCGCGGTTTAGAAGCGCAGTTTAAAGACCAGCAGGCAAACCTCTCCCCTGCCGTGGCGGAAACTCGTACGTCTCTCGTCCACGTTGCCCCGATATTCCTCCTACTAAAGCTTTCGCAAAACAGTACCGATCAAGTTGCAAACACTCTTTACAGAATTCTTCCTCCTGGGCGGCTCCGTCCTGCGCATGCCCACCATGAAACCACCACCCCCTCCCGCCACGGACCCCTTCCGACCGACCCTCGCCCGCATCAGCGCCTGCGTCGTCGCCGTGTCGCAGTTCCTCGCGCTCCTCGCCGACCTGCCCGCCGGCGAGCTCGCGCACTTTTCCGCGGGCGACTGGGGCCGCCTGGTGCTCTCCGTCGTCGTCGCTATGCGCCTGTCGTTTCCGCTGGCGGAATGTCCCGAGTTTGACAGCGCCTGGGCCAGGCGGCAGCTCGGGTTTGGACGGTTTCTCGAGGTCATGACGACGACGACGCAGGAGGTGGGGGCGGACTTACTCACGTCGGCAACAGCCAAGAGGGCGGATGTCGTCTCGGCGAGCAGAGTGGTCGTCGCCGTGGTGAAAGAAAAGTACGAAAAGAGACTGGCCGTGCTGCAGCAGCAGCAAGAGGAGCAGGCACAGTTGGAGTTGCCTCGGCCCAAGTGTCCGATGCTGGACGGTTCGCTAGACAGCTATTTTCCGTACTGGGACGGGAGCGTCGGGCAGGCGGCGAGTATGCCACCCTCGCTGTCCTTTGTGGACGGAATCGTCCAAGGCGACGAGTTGCTGGATGCCTGGGGAGAAGACACACTTGATTGGATAGGTCCAGGGCAGGACATGCTGTAACATACATCGTACACTACAATATATACACAGGCGCGTATTGCAGCCATCATCATTCAAAGCAAACTTGTATCTTGTACTAGCTGAACAGAAACGAACTAAGAATAGAATAGAACCCCAGAAAGCAACACACCGCCCACAGGTCCCAAAAGTAATGTCCCATATTCCAATAAAATCAAACACTGTTGTACCAACAAAAAACCATCAATAAAACCAGTCTGCGCTAAGCTCCCCATGCCGATAATAAAAACACAGTGATTCTTCAGTAAGAGATTCGGGAGCGCAGGTATGACCGCACAAAGAGCAAACCGCAAAAGGAATACGACCTGTCAAAATGAACCATGGGCGCTAGAAGTACCTTGCCTCCGGATACCAGAGATTCCCAATAAGAAAGAGAAAACCATGCTCGACATGAGGAGACAAGGGGGAATCAAGTATTAAAAAAGAACAAGAGAAGAATAGGAAATTGGAAAAAAAAACGAAGAAAACAAGAAACAAAGAGGGGTTAAAAGAACAAAAAGTCAACACCGTATTCCAACGCAAAAGTCGGACCTTTCCTTGCTCCAGAGCGATGATTTCGAAAAACACAGAATAATAAAAAGCAGAAAAGTCATTTCGAAACGACGCCGTGCCCGCTACACTGCCCAAAAAGTCCTGAGAACCTTGTAATGCTCTGAAGATTGAAAAGACAGCCCCCAAACACCCAATCCGATAATGTTGTGAGAAGAAGAAAAAAAAAACAAATCAAAAAAGGCATCCACAAATGGCATGTTTTCTTTTCCAGGGGCCAGACATGATTGCGCACGCTGTATCCCCTCTTCAATGCTCCGTAATCCGCATTGGTGATTTTGTGTACTCGTAAAACCGAAAAAAGAAGCCGTTTGAATTCCAGATATAACAAACCCATGTCGTATCCCCAAGTGTTGTTTCTTGTCTAGATTGTAAGAAACAAGGAATCCAAAATAGAGCCGCAAAGAGGTTGCGAAACCGGTCGCAGAAAATTAGAAAAGTAGTAAAAGACTACCAGCGCCAAAATGCGCCAGAGTCCTGCGCAAAGAGGCTCGTTCAGCCCTGTTTCAGATGGCCGTGCATCTTCTTATGCAAAGGTGCTGGAGAGAAAGACGGTTAAAGCCCTCTGCCAGCACGAAAATAAGTGATGTGCGCCAATTGTATTTTGAACCGTCCCATGCTCCTTGTTGTTCCCATCGCTTTGTGCTGATATGACGCCCGTGCTGCGAAGCGAGGCTTGCAACTGGGCGTTGATGCAGTTCATCAAATCTCTCAAATGTCCGTACAATGAAAATGAAATCAAGAAGTACTCCGATAAAACATGCGTATACTTTTTTTTTTGGTCGGACCGATGCCCAGTTTGTTGATATTTTAGTGTCGCTAGATGTCGAAATGCTTCGCAACATCTTATACATGCTGTTTCGCCGCTTAAATCGAAAAGGATAAAAAACAAGTAAACATCATTCTTCATACTGGTCGTGCTGTGCCGTGGTATAAATGGACCAGTGTTATGCCCATGAGATAAAGTAAAGGCTGATATGCTCAAACGACAAATGCGTAGGCCATGATGCGAATGCACCCTGTGCCGCTGCAGAGTGCAGTTTACCTGCCCATCATATGGCGGGGCACAAAGTTATTGTGGTTGTTGGAGCCGTTGGAGGTGTGGCTGTGGTTGTTGGAGTTGCCATTGGGACCAGAGCCGTTGGCAAAGGGAGGTGGGGTATTCCACGGGTTGTTGTTGGCGGAGGGAAAGCTGGGGAAACCATACTGCTGCTGGCGTGGGTTGTTGCCTCCAGCGTTGCCGTTGCCGTTAAAGTGAGAGCGTCCGCTGCCGAGACCAGGCGGCGCGGACAGACCAGGAGGTGGTCCGTTGGCGCTGAAGCCGTTGGCGGGTCCGTTGACAATGCCGTTCACATTGGGCATCTGCATTGAGGCCGACTGAGTGGGCACCTGACCGGATCGTACGCCGAGAGGGTTCTTCGAGAAGCTCAGACGAATACCGCCCTTGACACTATTGTGAAGAGGCTGTCCGTAGAGCTCATGAAGAGCCTTGGTGGCAAAAGAGATATCCTCAAACTCGACAAAGCACATGGGACCGTTCTGCTTGGTACGGAAACAGAGTCGCTTGTAGCCGCGCTGCTTGGAGAACATGGCCTTGAGCTCTTCCTCGGAGGTGTCGATGGGCAGATTGCCGACATACAGTGTGTTGCACGGCGGGTTCTGGTCGGCCGGGTTCACTGGTGGGAACTGTTGGTGGCGTCCAAAGTGCTGACCAGAAGAACCGTTGAAGCTCATGCTAGGCGCGTTGCTAACAGGCGACAGCGAGTTCATGTGCTGAGGCAGGGAAGAGGCACCGGGAGGGCTGCTGGTGTTGAGAGTGAGGTTGGCCATGCGACCGACCGGAATCTGCGGCGCCGTGGCGCGGCGGCCAAACGAGCTGCTCTGCGAGGCGTTGCTCTCAGCGTAGGCAACGGGGTCCTTCAAGAGATTGCTGGCGTCGTCGTCGTCGTTGTAGTCGCCGGTGATGAGAGACTTGCTGGAGATGCGGGCGCGATCCGAGGCGTGGTTGAGGTGGTTGCCGATGGGCGACTGAGGCGAGAAGATGTTCTGGAAGTGCGAGCCGTTTTCACCAGGGACGAATTCGTGGCCAGGGAAGATGCCAGAAGGAGACAGCTTGTCGAGAGGCTGGAAAGGTGCACTGAACTGAGGCTGCTGGCGGCTGGTGGGACCACCGGGGGCAGCGGATGTGGGAATATGCCCGTTGGCACCAGGGTGGCCAGCATCGTTGCTGCGGCGTCCGTTTGCGCCGTTCGGGCCGAGGATCTCGACAACCATTTCACCGTCGTTCTGTCCCGTACAGCGGCCGTCGAGCATGGCCTTGGCCTCGGTCGCGCCGTTCATGGACTTGAAGCGGACGATGGCAGAGCGGAAGCCCTCATCTTCGGATTTCTCGGGGGAAAGCAGTTCGATACCCATAAGCTCCTTGGACCAAACCAGCATGAGGTTGATGGACTCCTGCGTCAGGTTGAGCGGGAGGCGGCGGAGAAGAACGCGAACCGAGGACGGCGCGGGGGAGCTGGAGAATGGAGTACCGTTCATGACGAAAGAATGCGAAGAGCGCGGTATTTGGCCAGAAGTGGCGGGCCGGAAGGCGTGTGATGAGTTGGGAAAGGCGGTAGCGGCCATGGAGCCGGAATCTGCGCCTGAAGCAGGCGGAAAGGGACTGGAGCGGTTTGACTGCTCAGAATCGGCAGACGACGTAGCGGAACCAACTGGAGGTTGAGTTGGCGACAGTTTGCGGCCAGAGTTCATCGCCCGAAGGTCAAGAGCATGCGATTCGATGCAGACAAGGATGCCCGTGTGGCAAGGATGACGCTGCGGGACAGGAATGCGACGGTATATGCAGTCGCAAATCGGGGGAGTGCAGTCGCGCTAGCGCAGGTTCGTCGCAATGGCGAGGAAAAAAAATCCCGACCAGGCAGTGACGTCGAGGGTGCTGTCGCAGCGATGGCGCAAAGAGATGAGGAGGTTTCTAGGCGGCTAGAGACTCCTATGAGAAGATTTATAAACGCGACAGGCGATGCGCAGACGAGGCGAGTCTGTGGTGCAGTTGCGACCAGCAAACGGGATCGCGATGACGAGGCGAGCCGGGGGGCGTGTGCCGCGCGCGAGGGTATCGAGAGGCGAGAGAGGGCTGAAAAATATTCGCCAACGACGAAGAGGCAGAAACTAGTGTCGGTAGTATGCGCAAGAGTAAAAAATCGCGTCTCGAGCGGTGATGCAAATCGTCGCGGGCTGCGTGAGTGTATGCACGGTCGGCCAAGGGATGAAGGGCGATCGGCAGGTTCGAACGGAGGCGTCGCGTGGAAAAAAGCGTGGATGATGGAGAGAAAAAAAACTATGCAACAATATCGGGTGAAGATGCGAGTAGTAGGACCGGCCAGGAAAAGTCGGACTTAAATTCGAGGAGCGGGCGTCCGAACGAGGGTTTGAGGATGAAGAAGGCAAAAGCACTGGTGGCAGATGGGAGAGCGAAAGAGGCGCGCCACAGGGCAGCAGGAGGGCGAGGGCGTGGGCGCGGGCGTGGGCGCAGGCGGCGTGGGATGGCGAGCGCAGACGGCGACGGAGGCGGCGGCGGACAGCAAGTACCTGGTGCTGGGTGGCCCCATGCGGGCGTGGGCGAGTACCTTGTGTCCGTCTTGGTGTCGTGGTGGAGGGTGGGCATGGTCGAGTACCCAGTCTTAGTTTGCCAGTTCTGCTACCCATCCATCCTCTACCAGCGCTGGAGGAAAGTAGCAGCTTTTGCTCGCTAGCGGCGAGGCAGGCAGTGACTCTTCCTCTGCCCAGGCGCTGCAAGTGGCTCCCAAGGTTGCCAGTGGCGGACGGGCGGCCTGTTCACGTCCCTCTCTCTCCGTCCTCCTCCGTGGACTCGGTACCAGATTCTGGGTACATGCGCTTCCACCACACCACACCACACCACACCACCATTCTCCGTCCGTCGACCCTCCATCTTCTTCTTTCTTCCCTCGGCCGCCTTCGCTCTCTCACTCGCTCGCAGAAACAGCCGATGGGGCCCAGTCGAAGCTTGTCCTGGTCGGGACTGGAGCCTCTCCTAGCGGCAGGGCGTGTGTGCCACTCTCGGTCCACTCTGCTCTCTTGTCTCTGCCACACGACCCAAACACTGGGGCACCTCTTCGCTAGTCCAGGGGCGTCGCGTTCGTAAATGACCCGGGCCAGACTGCCTATTTTCCCTCGTCTTTTGCGATTCCCATGGCTGTCGCTTGCGGAACCTGGCCTCCGATCGCATGGCCATCGCATCGTTGCGCCGCCCTGGCTGACAAACACAGCAAAGCATCTCCTGTCACTGCCTTTTGTGGCTCTTTTCCACCGTGTCATGATTTGCGGCGAGGCTTGCTCTCTCAAAATGCCTAATACAGCAATGTTTTGACGTATCGCGGGTTGTGTCACCAGGCACAGGCAACATCTGCCTCGACCTGCATGGCAAGTCTCCCACGCTGCAGCTCTGTCGCACTCGAAATCGGACCAATCATGCCGTGTTGATACTATGCAGAAGAGTAGCTGATGGCTGTATTGGCTGCGCGCGCACACTGCGTCGTCGACCATACCTGGTCCATCCAGGTACTATTGGTCGCTTCCTCTGTATAGAAGAGGCCTGCCCGTACTTTAGCGCAGGACAAATGCTAAACCTCTCTGGTTTCTTAACCTTTTCAACCCTGCGCTCGCAGTCGCTGGTCCGGAGAGTCCTCTCAAAAACCCATCAACAACCCTACCAACACCACCACCAACCAGCGTTCTACACATGTGTGCGTCTGCCTCTCGCCCAAGACCATGCATGACTGACTCCATCGCCACAACCAAGTGCGGCACCAAGAACTTTGGGGGCGTGTGGAAACTGGCGTCGCGCCATGCACAGCCAGAGGAAGTCCCCAAAGAGGTTTAGCATGCGGACGTGGAGGGTGCGCGCATCAATAACTACCATGTTTCTAATCCGACCAATCGGAGGCCGAGCGCATCGGGTGGACGAAAAGTCAAAGTCGAGGGCAGTGAGAGCCTAGGGTCAAATGCTAAAATTGCGGCAGACCTTGTGACGCTCACGGCCCGCTGTTTTCTTCTTCTTGCTTGTGCTTGCTTGTTTTGAAATGGCGCTCTCTTTCGCAAAGGCCGTCAGCGTTATTGTCGACGTGCTATTAGGGCGTAGCTACAATGCTGGATCAGCCACTGTTGGTGTTTTGGCGGGTGCCCGCGTTCCTCATTGTCGTGTGAGAACTGATAATGGTGGCGGTGGTGCTGTCGCAGTCGCAGTCGCAAACCCTCTCCCTTCTGCCAGTGCGACAGTGTCGCCTTCCTCTTTCCCTCCCTCGATGTGTCTCTGCCGCTCTGCTGCCGTTGTTCCCGTAAAGTTTGCAAGTGCACGGTATTCCCTCGAGACCCTGTCTCGTCCCTCCGCTTGTCTCTCCTCTGACAGCAGCCCGGATCGTGCCAACCTGTCCCCCCCCCCCTTCTCAAATAACGCGTTTTAATTACCAAGCACGCGTCGCCGCCGCCTCTTTGTAGTACCCCAGCAAGCACTCGACGGCGCCCGTACAAGCCCGCCAGAGTGGGTAAGAATAAAAGAAACTTAGCGTCATGGATGGCCCTGCGACCTGCACACATGTGGGGGAGGATCGATCCGCTAACGCAGGCAGCGCAGTGCAGCGGCGGGCGAGTGTGTCGCTGCATATGGCGGCGATGCTGTGCTAGTTGACATTTGGCCGTGGTGTTTGCCATAACTTTGCCTGCCGCAAACAGCCCACCACGCTCGATGGTAGGACAGGCTACCGTCTGCGTCCGCGCAACGGTGTCCCAATACAGATTTGATCTGCACCGAAACAGCAAACTGCTGCAATTCCTATGGCATCCTTTTATTTGGATTTATAAGGTTCAGGGACTGATTGTTGAAGCGACACAACTGCGATTGCGATATTGCCAGACCTGAGACTTCTTAGGAGATGTGCGGGGGTTTGTATGTTCCTCTGTACTTGATAGCAATCTTGCGAGATTTTGGAGATTCCTTTTCATCTGGTATAAGCATGGAAGTAGCATTGTCCACATAACCGGGCATAGTCTGTCATAGACGTCTGATGCACGACAACTCTTCAGCCGCGACACTACTGTCTGTCGCAGCCTCACCCTTTAGCCCCTGCGGCTGCGTGTTGCGCAGCACGGCTGTTGTTGAGCGCTATTTCCATTCTACAGCGTCAGCGCTGCCAAACAAGCATTTCGGCAGCGGCATCGTGTCCAGCAACTAATGGATGCTGGACTTCCATAGAGTCTCTTATTCATCCCGCGGCCCGAGCTTTCCTGATGTTCAACAGGGCAAGTCTGCTCCTCATTTCATGAAATCTGTGATCCCGGTTATCTTTCTCTGATATCGAAACCCCTCTTCGCTTACCCTTGCAAAATCCCCGCCGCATGGTTTGGTACCCAAAGAGAAAGTCGCAGGCCCACCAACCATGCAGTCGCAAACCACCACTACCAGCTGACGCCGACCCTCAGTGGATGGGAGAGGGGCACTTCAACACAGCGGCGCGGCGTTCTTGCATAGATGGCCCCGCGGTGAATCAGAGGATTTCGCCGCAGCGGCCGGTCTCAAGACGAGACCGTTGCTCTTTATGGGGCGTGTAATTTGTAAGATCTGGCGATTGTGGCTCGCTGTTGTCGTAGATTGGCGAACCGGGGGAAGGGGGGGACTTTGCTCTCGATAGGCTTGTTTATCGCGTGTTGGAATATTGCGCCGGTGCGATGAAGTGTAATTTCAGACTGGAGATGTGTGTGAGAAGCGCTGGTAGGTTCAGATGAAGAATATTTTGGTTGTTTATGTAGAGGTGAGGCGCAGGCGGCGAGGCGCGAACACACAGGCGTCGTTCTGCCAGCTGCCGAACGGCCGATCGAGTGGCAGAAGCAACTGCTTTCCGCAGCTGCATGCTTCAACGTCGCAGTTACTACCCCAATCCCTGCTCATGCATGTTATTAACCGAGTCTATATTCAGGGACACTGTCAATGGCGACAGCAATTCATCTCACCTGCGGCGTCTTGCCGAGGGAGCAGGAATAGGCCTCTTTAAGATCGGTAGCATTCATTATAAATTGGCGAAGATTACATGTTGTTTTGTAATATCCTCATAGTCAAACATTCTTTAGCTACTTATCCTTGCTTACTTTTAGGATGTTTATGTTGGTAACAGGTAATACCTATTCATGATGTTTACAGGCCTGGTCCCGTTCAAGTCTTTGAGCATGCAGTGCTGTGATCACGACGTGAGTAAATTGGCAAAAACAAGGAACAAATTCTTGGTCTAGTCGTTTGTAATACAGACACAGAATTCTGGCCGACATTGCCCAAAGTCACTCGTTCTTCCTCTACTTGAGCTATCCTGCTCCTTTTACTTGGAAACGTGTCGACGACGAGGAGGACTCATATTCCAACACGTTGCTTCCCAAAGTGCCCGCCACCTACATATTTGAACAGAGTGTTGCCTTCAGGCTCTTTCTTACTGCAGCCGAACAATTGTGCATCGAATACAAAGTCGGATTCTGGTTCAGTCAAGACGGCCATTGCAAGCAACCATGTCGACCTGGCTTGGCGGCACTGCAGTCAGCGTCTGCAGTCCAAGCCTTGTATCGCGCAAAAGCTATGGCGTCATCTCACATGTCCAAGATGAAAGGATACTATCTCATCAGAACAGAACCAAAGGAATAACAAAGCGGCATTCTACGGGAGGCCGTCCAAGGGTGCTTGCCAGTCGCGTCTCTCCACAGATGAATACCTGGGGCAAGTCAGATAAAAATGAGCCGCGTCCGTTCATTATGACAGAATCTAGATACAGCCCAAAGTCTTGCACCAAATTCCACAGACAAGGCATTTTCAGTCTCTTGTTTCTGTCGTTGGCAACATCTCACCCCTGCTCGAGGTACTCTGCGTTGCACGGTCGAAACGCCCTATAACTAACAGCAATGAAAATTCCCGGTCTCTATCAGTAGCAACCTCGCATCAGTTGATGAGGAATGGGGAGGGAAGAAAAAAGAAATTTCTTCGATCGACGTGGCTTGCAGCCCTTGCCGGGCTCCCCGTCCGGTACTTGACAGAGGAGCCCTGTCCCTGCCGCCCTGCCAGAGCACATGCGATAACGCGCCGCATGAGCTGAGACTCGGATGCATCCCAAACCCTGGCTTGGTCCATTCAGCTGCGCGGCCAGAGCCTCGTTTTTTTATTTATCCCGCTTCCGCTCTTCCCCGAGAGTCCTGCAGCTGCGCCAGCTTTTTCTTGGTCGAATCCTTGCACGTACATGACGGTCGCTCACGCACCTTTTTTTTTTCTCGTCGGCGGAATTGGTAACAGTCGCACCGAGCCACCCAAGGCTCGGATAAAAACGCTGCGAGGGAACGCTTTTTTGGTATACCGAAGAACCAAGAACCTATTTGTCAGCCGCAATAGAAAGGTGAGACGCGAGGGTAGCGGAATAAGAAGAAGCTTGATATTAGAATACATGTCAGACAAGATGACGCGTAGACAGTCTCTGGTACCCATGGCCCCTTCTGCCAAGCCTCCAAGCTGTCTTCAAACAAATTGTAAAAATGAAATGACATGGTCGATGGTGGTGCTCGGATAGCGAGCCGCGACTGGTATATAAAAGAAATTGGGACCCGAACCAAAGACTCCCAAGACAAAACAAAGCTCTAGGATATATTTAACGCCTGTACGCCGCCTGTGTCCATTTTGACAATCCGTCTCGTAGTGCACTCAGCAGATCACAGTGATACAAGAAATGAATGGCTCGCTCTCTTGCAGTATGGTTCCGCTCAGCCTTTTAAGTGAGCTCTGTACGTGCTCTGTATAGCACAAAGAATGGCGCAGTTCTAGGCGGATGACTGATGATTGATCCAAAGAATCCCGCTCCTCAGATCAGTAGTTGGGTGTGTGCGCGGCACACCGTAGGGTTTCTGGACTCATAGAATCACGCATCGTGGTTGGCCGTTTTCGCGGAAACGCAGCCTGTGGCGTCGCTTTTGCCCACTCTTGGCCGAGTCGAACTTGAAGCCATCGTCTGCGTCGCCAGTGTTGGGATAATCATCGTCTTTGCGCAGCATCTGTCGCGAGAGATCAATGAATACTTCATCAACATTCGCTGATGGCTGTTAGTAGTCATTCCAATGTTTGACCCGTCAAAACTTACTGCGAGTTCTGGCGCTTGCTTCGTAGTATGGCGCACCCCAACGCTGCGATATCGAGAAACCTTTAGCGCGGGGAACGGCGCGGCTGTCTTCCAAGTCTGCCTTGTTTCCGACAATGACCATTGGAATGTTTTCGTCATCTTTTATGCGGATAATTTCCTCACGCAAGCCTGCGAGTTCGCTGAGGGACGATGGCGATGTGATGCTGAAGACGAGCAAGAAGCCTTGGCCTGTCTTCATGTACAAGTCTCTCATGGCGACTAAAACTTGTTAGTATAGTTCTGTATGGCGATACCATATCCAACATACCGAATTGTTCGGTTCCAGCAGTGTCCAGGCTAGCAAAGTCAGTAATGAGACCATGTCGGAGCGGTGCGCGCTTCTCACATTTCCAAGACGACTTGGCGACCCTACAGGTAAAGTTAGTGGGAGCGGGTTAGAGTATGACAATTTACATACGTCAACTTGTATTTGCGTGCGATAGGAATCTTCAATGGTGGGGTCGTAGCTCTCGATCCATTCATTGTGTACAAATTGTGCTGCGAGCGCGTTAGATTGCGTATACGGTAAAAACAGGCTCAATTGGAATCATACCCGTCAGGCAGCTCTTTCCGACGCCGCCTGGATACTGCTGTCAGTTCAGGATACACAATAGTGTGGGATGAAGTGGTACGAACCAGCTCCGAGGACCACAACATGGAGCTCCCGACTGGGAGAAAATTAGCAAAGCTGGTCGACTGGTGATGGTGGTTGATCAATTGAGCCTGCGC
The DNA here is from genome assembly GCA_029218145.1 of Aphanocladium album. Classification (NCBI taxonomy): domain Eukaryota; kingdom Fungi; phylum Ascomycota; class Sordariomycetes; order Hypocreales; genus Aphanocladium; species Aphanocladium album. The sequence continues at coordinate 12,158 of JARDXD010000774.1, forward strand.
AACATACTTTGTGGAGTAATTGAATCGCCCCATCGCGACAGATTGTTTCTTGTGACAATTTATGAGTGGTGGAAGTGATTGGTGCCAAAATGGATGAAGAAACGTGTTGAAGGCAGAGCTAAGAGTGAGCGGCGACCTGCAGGATGCGCGCAGATCGGGGTAGCTGGGGCGAGGACTGAAGGTGATTATATGAAAAGACGGCGTGATTGGCAGGGCGGATCCAAACGGGGCTCCGGAACAGAAACAGGTGTCGCCAGGGTTTGCGCAAACTGTCGGGAAATCTGAATCAAAATAAAGGAAAATGGTGTTTAGCTGCAAGAGCCGTCACCTTTGAGGGGCGGTGTGAAGGGGGCAGATGTGGGTGTATGGTGGTGGTGGTGGTAGTAGTGGTAGTGGTCAGTCGGTGGTGGTCGGCCGAGATGATGCAATTTTGATAATTAGCGGGCTTTTCTGACAGAGAGCGTCTTTGGCTGTCCGTTTTGAGGCGTTTGAGCCGCAGGTGCAAGCAGGGCAGCCAGACGTCTTTATTTTATGGCCAGGGCGACGGCAAGCGTATGTTTGTGCGTGGGTAAGAAAAACGTGGTAGTGGCCAAAGCCAGCAGCCAGGTTGTAGTCAGCGCGACGCTAGAGGGGTGATTGGATGTGGGCTGAAGAAGTTTTGACGTCGAGCCGTCTCGTCTCTTGTTATTCCTGGTCCCTTTTTTTTTCTCTTCCTTTGCCTTTTTGTCAAGGAGGAGGAGCGGTACCAGAGTATCAGCAAAGAGGATTCGAGGAACAAAAGAACCCACAAGCAGGGGGACCGTACCCCGTCGTAGTGTGTTGGGGGTGGCAGCGGCGGCCTGTAGCGGAGAGGATGGGATTTTTCCCTTGCAAGGTATAGGTAGCTTGCCAGGACTAGAGCCTAGAGGCAAGCTGCAAGGAATAATGGTGAACCACTAGAATTAGAGCTGGCAATGTATTTGAATGGTCGAGCCAGGTAGCTGGAGCTCTGCGGGCTGGGAAGCTTGCTCGAAGAAGCAGTAGCGTGGTGGGGTGAAAGGGGGGTGGCTTTGGAGCGGGAGGGGAACAATGGCTGTTGACGATTTTGGCCGGAATTGGACGAACGAGGGACGAGCACTTGGAAAAGCTTGGCCTTGGCTCCGTGTCTTTTTGTTGGTTGCTGCGTCTATCGAGCTGTCATGGATAACGCTTTGGCGGGACAAGCAAGCGTGAGGCGTGGGCGGCGCAGACGGAGAAAAAAAAGGACAGGCAGGACACGCTGCGGGCGGATCAGGCACCGTTTGGCTGTTGGGTGGGCGATCGAATAAAACAGGGTACCAGCCTGGTGAATCAGGAGTGGTTTCCGGCAGGCGACCTGATGGGGCAGGGCTTGTTTATTAAATGGCCGAGATGATGCAGAAACCAGGGGAGGGCTGGAGAAGAGAGAGATGAGGCCGGATAAACGAGATGTCAAAGAAGAAACGAGCTGCAGCATGGCGGTTTAGTAATTGGATGTTACAAGTACATGAAAGTTACTTTGGGGGTGGTGGAGAGACAGGCAAGCAGACAGGTATTGGAGAGGTACATTGGCGCGCGTTTGCAGCTGGCAGCTGGCAGCTGGCAAATGGTTGTCCGTTTATACCTGGAGGGAAGGGTCGTGATGGAGAACAAGCTTGGTACGTACATATATCGGACGCAATGCCAAATGAAATCCAAAGTACGGAGCGCAACTCGATGAATCAAGATGCTGCAAATGGACCAAAAAACCACCAAGCTGAGACGTGAGGCTTGCTCGAAATGGAGAGTTGGAAATAAGTGGCCAGGCGGGGCGTGTTAATTGTTAATTTCACCAGGTCTCTAGGTTCAAGGCTGGGAGAAGGCTGGGTGGGACATGGCTGGGCTTTGTATTTGGATGCGGAAAAAGAAGCTGACAAGGTCGCAGTGCTAGAGGGCAGAGAACGAGTAATAACAAAGTTGCAAAAGTTCTTTCATCTTGGTGAGGCGTCGTTTCGGCTATTGCAGTACCAGGCAGCTGCCTACCAAATGGCTATATGTGACCTTGTCCTAGTCATGCACGATTGCAAAAGGGCCGTCTTTGCGTAGCTGGGTGGCTATGAGGCTGACAGGTATAATTTACAGGATCTACAGAGAACGAACGACAAGGAAAAAAAACTCAATCCCGCTGACAACCCAGGATGGTCCGCCAAGCGGCTGTCTCATGTAAAAGAAAAACGCCTCAATATGCAAGGCAGCGGTGGAAGCGCCGAGCAGTCGGGTTGTCCGTTCAGCCCCCATTCTGCAGGTTCCAGGAAGGGTAGAGTGGCTACCTACCTAGAGAAGGAAGTGATTTACCATAATCAAGCCACGAAAAGATGCTTGAGAAAGAATTTTTATTATCGCTACCTTGCGCGTTGGTTTACACAGTCGTCATCACAGAGGTTGGAAATCTATTAAGACCAGGCTTGCTATAACAGGTGCCCAAAACTCCCCATATTATCCGTTGGGTTCCTCTTTGGCCATTCTGCGCCTTCTTCAGCATCGTCTTGGCAGATTAATATCCTGCGGGTATATATTAAATGGCCACATGGACGTCCAGGTTCAAGGGTTCAACTCTTTTTCTGCAGAAAGTGGTGTTGGCGCCGACGCGTATTCATAGCGTATTTCCAGGGCTACATTCCCACTGTAGACCGCTGCAACCCACTATAATCCAGTTCTCTTAGCACCTCTCTGGCGCATCGTAGCCACCCCAGCCGATATTGGCATCTCCTCGGATGTCGCGACTGACGCTCGCCCTGCATTTAGCTCCGCCTCTGATTCCTACTAACTTGATGGCCAATTTAGCAAAAGACATAAATGGTTAAATAAAATAAAATAAAACTGGCTTACATTTACCAACCGGAGCGGGTTCTGCCTGTTTAGACTGCATGTGCAAATGTGCTAGCAAGGCCCCTAGAAGCAGCGCTAGAAATCCCCC
>JARDXD010001862.1:0-15105 GCA_029218145.1 Aphanocladium album
CCCATGCCCACCATGTCTTCCTCCCCCCGGCCAAGTCCAGCCCAGCCCAGCTTCTCCTGACACGCCTTGAAGCTACCTGTTAATCAACACCATCATCCATCACCACCACCACCACACACACCCCCCCGTCCCAACAAAGGGCTCGGCTCGCCTCTCTTTCAAATCTATCCGATCCCTTTCCTCTTCTTCCCCTCCTTGACTCTTCTTTCTGACCATACTTTACTTGATTCCCACTTTTTGATTCTCCTCTTTCCCCAGGTTTTTTTTTTGGTGTTTGCTGTCTATACTGCGTTTTCTCCTTTGTCTCTGATGACACGGTAATCTCCCGGTTTCGACGCCCAAAGAAAAAATTGGACGCCCATCAGCAGCTCCTTTTGCGCCAAAACGCACCGACATCCCAATTCTTCCATCTCTTACTTCGACTTGGGGGTTGGCTGTTGCTCCTCTCACAGCTTGCCCGATCTGCATCGCGACGACCGCTCGACGCCCTCGGCAACAGCTCTCCTGTTCGTCACCACCGAGTCGGGTCGCGCCTCACATACCACACAACCAACCACATACGCACATACATCATGAACTCCCTCGAGAGCAGGCTGCGGCCCAAGCACCAGGTCCTCGTCCTCAAGTGCTACCCCCGCACCACAAAGGGCGCCGTCGACGTCAAGCCCAACAGCTCCGAGCTCAGCTACCTGCTCTTCTACGCCAGCAGCCGACGCTCCAAGATTCAAAAGATTGGCGCCTTTCTCGAGAAGAAGACGGCCAGCGACGTCTGGCGCATGCGCATTGGGTACGTCTTGAATTGCTTCACCCAGCGCCTCGACTGCACCCAGCAGCCCAGCACCCTCTTCGCGACGCACGCATTCAAGCCCCCCCTGCTAACACACCAAACAACAGCAATGTCCAGGTCACCCTCGGCATCCTCGCCGCCCTCGTCGAAAAGTCGCCCAAGGAGGCTGCCCTCATCGCCCACACCGTCCTCAAGATCCTCGACCTCATCCTCCGCTCCGACGACATCACCATGATCGAGTCCTCCATCCCCACCTTCGAGGCCTTTTGCGAGAACCACGACCCCAGCTCCCTCTTTGGCGACAAGGACTACCTCTCCCACTACGAGGCCGTCGTCCGCGCCTACGCCCAGCTCGCCTCCAAGCACCACCACGCAGGCAAGCCCGCCGTCACCCGCTCCGTCCAGATCCGCTGGCGTAACGCCGGCCTCAGCGCCATCAAGTGCGTCTCCGCCGCCGACGCCCTCTCCTCCCTCTCCGGCCGCCAGATTGACGTCATTGTCCCCGTCATCCTCGAGAACCTCTGGGCCGACAACGACAACTTCCTCGACGTCGTCTTCGACCGCCAGCAGGCCGAGGAGAAGCACGACGCCGAGAAGACGGTCCGTCGCAGGACCAGCGTCGCCACCGTCCGCACAAACGAGGAGCCCGCCGACGCCAACCCGCTCGCCATCTCCGGCACCGCCGCCGACGTCGACAACATGGCCGAGGAGGAGACGGGCGTCCTCGCCCTCCAGTGCCTCAAGAGCATCTTTGTCGTCCCCAACCGCTCCCAGATTCACTCCGCCACCACCGCCCTCCTGCGCTTCGTCACCCAGCGCGCGGCTGCCGGCGACGGCGTCATCACCCGCGACCCGACGCACGGCACCGACTCTGGCCCGGCCATTCAAATCTTCAACATCATCTCCCGCTGGGCTCCCGTCCAGGATCGCTACATCATCCTGATTGTCGCCCTCGACACCATGGTTCGCGCCCCACTCAAGGAGGACACCCTCGAGCAGCACATTGTTTATACCGCCGTCATCGGCTCCATGCTGCGCTCCGACCTCAACCTCATTGGCCTCAGCGTCATGGATGTCCTCCACGGCATCATCCGCCAGATGCGCAAGCTCTTCCAGCTTCGCACCGACAGCAACCGATCCGGCAGCGGCAGCGACGAGCAGCTCGACGGCTCCCAGGACGGCCGCAACAATCTGCGCCAAAACCTCCTCTACCGCCTCGAGTCCTGCATCGGCGACCTGGCCAACCACGTCTACTACGCCGACCAGGTCTGGGACATGATCACTGCCATCCTCCACCGTCTCAAGCCTACCCACGCCGGCAGCACCGCCTCACTTCCCCGCGAAATTGAGCGCACCAACACGTTTGAGAATGGCGACGCCGGCGGCGGCGGCGCCGCCCCCCACGGCACCACGCCCGAGCCTGCTTCCGCCGAGACGACGCAAAACTCGCAAAACGAGCTGTACCTGTCCTACACGACCGGCCGCGCCTCAGCTCTCCGCGCCATAAAGGCCATTCTGCTCGTCGCCAACCCGCAAAAGAAGGTCACCGGCAACATGAACCTCTCGCGAAGCCGCGTGCCCATCCAGGTCTGGGAGGAGACGCAGTGGCTGCTGCAGGTTCCCAACGGCAGCGTCCGAAAGGCCTACGTCGACGCGCTCCTCGCCTGGCTCGATCGCGAAACCGTCTCCCAGGACTGCAATGCCGACGACGACTTCGAGGGCCCCGTCCCCCACTCCTCCAAGAACAACGACATCCTCCCCTCGCGCCGCGCCGTCTCCAACAACTCCCACCGCGACAAACCGCCCAAGAACCACCACGTCTCCCACTTTTTGCCCATGCTGCACCTCGCCATCTACGACACGGCCCTGCAGCTCGTCGACTTTGACAGCGACATGTGCCTGCTGCACGCCCTGCTCTCCAAGCTCGTCTCCAGACTCGGCATTAACGCCGTCCGCTACGGCCTGCCCATGATCTTCCGCCTCCAGGAGGAAATTCAGGAAGTCGAGCTGCCCATCCAAAAGGTCCGCATCGCCGCACTCTGCCACGGCTACTTCTGGAGCATCACCGACAAGTTCCAGCTCAGCAACTCCAACGTCGGCCGCGCTATCCGCAACGAGATCAACCGCCGCCAGCAGACCCAGTTCTGGATCGCCGGCATCGCAGTGCCCCCCAAACCGCTCCACGAGATTGGCGTTCTTGGCCGCGCCGGCCAGGATCCGACCTGGGACATGAAGGCTGTCGAGACGGGTGAGCTGCTGCCCTTTGACGACCGCACCTCGCTCGTGGAAAGCATCGCCTCGGCCTACCAAGATAGCGTCCAGTCGCCGCCCGCCAGCCCTACCGCCTCGCCCCCTTCCCGCCAGCACGCGCCGCCCTTTGGCTCCAACATGCAGTCCATCAGCGAGACGGAGCGCGACTCGGAGCTGCCCAGCAACTACCGCCAGCAGCTGCTGACCGAGTGGTCCCGCGAGGGCACCATGGCCGCCATCGCCGCCCAGCGCAAGACGGAATCCATCACCGGCTCCAAGACGGGCACCACCGCCACCCGCGGCAACCGCCTGACCATTAATACGGCCGGCGGCGCCAACGGCAGCCACAACCACAACGGCGGCCTGCCCGTCTCGCCCTACGGCAGCCTGCATAACCTGCGGCCGCACTCGGCCCAGCCCCAGATGGTCGCCGACCGCTCCGGCTCCTACGTCAAGCTGCGCAAGTCGAGCATCCAGAGCGCCAATGCGCCCTCGCCCCCGCCCAGCCAACAGCACAAGGAAAAGGGTGCCGGCATCGCCTCGGTCGACCAGCTCAAGATGATGCTCTCCGGCAACGTCTCTGCCCGAGCGGCAGGCATCCCGGGAACCAACCCCGACGACGACGACTCGGGCGACAGCATGGTCAGCTACGAATACACCATGTCCGAGCTCAGCTTTAACCCGGCGACCGGACACCCGGACGGCAGCAACGGAGCGGCTGCGGGACCCGCCGGACAGGACATGTTTAAGCGCAACGCCTCGGCGTCCTCGCGCGGCGCGCCCCCGTCCACATCCCACACAGACCGCAGCGCGCACTACGGCAGCAGCGAAGGTGATGGCGCCGACGCTGACGACGTGCCCCCTGTGCCCCCACTGCCCAACATTGCCTCGTACTCGAGCAAGCAACCCGGCAGCGCCGGCCTGCTCGGGCAAGACGCCTCGCTCAAAGCGACGAAACGCAGCGCCAGCGGGCGTGTCGACACCAGCGGCGGCCGCCAGCGCAACAGCAGCCACGGCGCGAGCCGGGGGCCAGTCGACCTGCAGGATCTCCTGAGGGGCATCGATAGTACATCTGACGAGGGCAGCCTGGGTAACATAACACGGCCACCTTATTAGATGTTTCATGTGGAGAAAATTAAGGGAAAGGGTTGTAATGGGATTATTGGATGTGATTATGGGTTTGAACTGGATTCGTGGATTGTTCTTTTTTATTAATTATCATTCATTCTGAAGAGATGAGCTTTTTTCTGGTCTATTTTACAGTTGCATTGTTTTTTTTTCTGGCGGGTTTGGTTTTCTTTTTTATAAGACGGATTAGTGACAGAACAAAGAAGTGATTATTATTTAAAAGCACACGAGCAGAAGGAGGAGAAGCAAGGGTGTCTATTTATATATAGACCTCGCTGCATGCAAGGCAGAACAAAACAGAGTCCTCACTGAGCCAAAAAAGCAAATTCCTCAGTTTTTATCCAATATAATTATATTAACGTATTACATGCGCGTTGTGCTTTAATTTGACGAGGTGATGCAACAGTCTATTTGGCAACAGGGAAATGCGTCTCGTTGATGCCTCGCTCGACGGCCGCAATCTGCAACGCCAGCAGCTTCGACAGCTGCCGGCACAGGATGAAGCCGCCCGCCATGAACCACAGGCCCGGCACGCCCGTCGGCCGCGCGTGGGCCGCGCTCGCCTTCTCGGCCGCCAGCGTAACGCCGGCGCCGGTGAGTTCCCGCACGCCGGCGCCCTCGCCGCAGTATCGCACGCGGATGCGTCCGTCGACAATCATGCCGCACGCGCCCTGGTCCACGTAGAAGCCCGTAATCTTGACCAGCTGGTAGTCGAGCAGGCCGAGGCCGTCCTCGCCCCTGTCCAGCTTCATGCCGGCTTTTGCCAGGCCGTCCAGCATGTCTCGGTCGTTGCCGACGAGGAGCGGCGCGGCGCCGGCGCCGAGCGTCAGCTGAACCGCCGCAGGCATCGACGTGCCCAGCAGGTCGGCCGTGTCCGTGTCCACGCCGGGCGTGTTCCACGGCGCAAAAAAGAACTTTTCCACCGTGTCCGTCGAAGCGGCCCAGATGCGGCTGCGCTGCACCATGGTGACGCTCCGCGCGCCGTGGTTGACAAAGTCCTGCGCGATGTCGTGCGCGCTGGTCCCCGCGCCGATGATGACGACGTTTTTCTGCTCGATGCTCGGTATATCCGCCGCAGAAGTGTGCGCCGAGGTGTGGTACGCCTGCCCAGGAAAGGTGTCGAGGCCTTTGAACGCGGGGATGATGGGGACGGGCGGAAAGATGCCCGTCGCGAGGACGACGTGCGTGGCCGTGTACCTGCTGACCTCGCCGGTCCTGTTAGACGTGACGTCAATGGCGTACCTACTCGAGCCGCCGCCGCTGCTGCTTCTGCTGCTGTCGCCGCACTGGATCGATGTGACGGTGGTGTCGGGCAGGATGCGCACCTCGAGCCTCCGGCTGTACTCGTCGATCCAGTCGGCCATGTCGTTGCGGCCCGGCCACAGCGGGTACGGCGCCGGGAAATCGAGAAAAGGGAAGCGGTCCAGGTATCGGGGCGTGTGCGCCTTGACGGAGGCGTACCGCGAGCGCCAGGCGTCACCGGGGTTCTGGGCTTTGTCGACGATGATGTAGTCGACGCCGAGCTTGTCGAGCCACGCGCCGAGCATGACGCCAGATTGGCCTAATAATAATAAGTGAGCATGCTGCAAAATATACGTGTAAGTAGCATAAGAGGAAGAAGAGCACATACCTGCGCCGACAATCAAGACTTGATATGTTCCAGAGCCGCGCTGATGGGAGCTGTTTGCGCTGTTGACGCCGTCCGCCTTCCGCAGCGCTTCCAGCTGCGACGACGCGGTCCACGCCTTCCAGCTGCCCGGCCCGTTGTTGCCCAGACGCACGACTCCGCGACCGTTGGCGTACTGGGTTGCAAACTTGTAGCCAAACTGCAGCACCGTCATCGGACCAATGTCCACCAGCTGCGGCGCCAGCGCCGCCACCTCCTTGATGACGCTGGCCTCTTGGATGCGCGCGTCCGAGGTCAAAATCAGGTCGCTGATGGCTTGCGGCCCGTTCTTGGACGTAATGGTCCACGAGAAGCCGACGCTGTCGCGCCACCACGATTCCGCGAAGAAGAGGTCCCGGAAAGCGCCGGCGTCGTTGCTGGTGATGCTCTCGACAAGCCGCGCGAGCCAGGACGCAGCGACGGCGGCGGCGTCGACGTCTTCCCGGACGGTGGACTCGTGGAGGACGAGGTTTGGAAAGGCCGTGCGAGGCGGATATCTTGGAAAACCGTCTGCCATTGTGTGTGAAGATTGTGCGTATGTGTGCGTGTGTGAGTAAGGGACCGTATAAGTAAGAGAGGAGGAGGGGGGAGAAGCTACGTCGGAGACTTATATATACAACGGCACACGTATGTCGACTGCTCTTCGACCAGGTCTTGCTGATCGACATACCATGTCATGCCAAGCGTCTTTTATTCGCGTCATTAATCACGTCGAATCCGCTCCGCTCCGCAAGGGAGCTTGTGGCCGGGCGATATGCCTCTTGAGCGTGTAAGTGGCCCGCTGCTTGGTGCCTCGTTCCTATCTGGGTAGCGAGTTGCTTTCGCATTTGCGCCAGTCCCAATTGAGAACGAGGCTCGCAGCTTGTACCATGAAATCATCTCACTGGCTAGGAAGTAGTGTGGCTGAACCAAAGTCTCCGACTTTGATTTAGAGGTGGAGACTTTGAAAGAAACCCTCATCTTTTTATTCAATGTCAGTCAGCTTTTTCGCAGTTTCGGAAAGCTCTATGGTGGTGGCTCAAGAGACGGAGTGAGGAAGCATCTCGATCTATTTTAGTAGCGGTCAACTCTGTGGCCAAAAATGTCCAGTCAACACTTTTTGAGCCAAGCCCGCCTCCCAGGGAAATAAAAAAAACAAGTTTTTTTAATCAATCAATCGTGATGCTTACGGAGATGGAGTACTGACAAAAGACCATGAGTATTCAGTGTAGACGAGGAGCGGGACCCTGCTCGAGAAAAGGGCATCCTCCAGCAAGCTACCCCAGCTGACCTGGTAGGGCTGACGAGGCCATAGGCGTCGTCCAAGTAAACGCTACTGCGCCATGTCGGACCTTTACCGGAGACTGCCTGATTGGGAACGCAATACCAGTATGAGACGGTGATTATGGTCTCTATCGCCGTCTTGTTAAATAGCCGGACTGAAACAGGAACGAGGTCGCCGCTGACTCAATATGCAGACGCTCGACACAAAAATGGTTGTCAAGACTTGGCTGCTATATTGCAAGGTGCTTGCTCGAAAAGGGCGTTGATGGCGCTGTCCACTGCAGCATGGTCTATAGCGACCTCTTTTGAGCACATACCCGAGTCGAGCCCGCCGCATGCAAGACGGGACATGACAACTTCCCCAGCAGTGTCGAGCTTGCGAAGCCAGCCCCATGTGGTAGACAAACAGCCTGGAATCGAGACATTGGAAAAAACTACCTCAGCTAGTTGGCTGTCTAGCTAGGGCTGACGATAATATGGAAATCGCAGGGTTGTTCGCCCAACTAGTTCAAGCAGAGCAGCCAGCCCACTTCCGATTCACCGTATGAAAAGCCGTCACACCTGGCTTGGAGAAACACGGGGCCCTGCTTCCATCTTCATCTAACCGCCGCTCTCGCCCCCCAGAAACCCGTTACATGATACCCAATCCATTGGCCTTACAATCGTCACTATGACAGACAGGCTAGAGCAAGTGCTTCCCCGATCGCTGTTCAACAAATGCAAGTTCATCTCCGTCGGCGCGACGGGATAGGTTTTCGAAGTCGCGCCGGGCATCGCCCTCAAATACCTCTGCACAGGCCAACTGGACGAGTTCCGCCGCGAAAACGAAACGTACGATTTGATCGAGCGCAGCAGTCCTCCCCCGCACTTTGTCCAGAGCTTCACCCGCTTCCGTACGCGCACTTTATGCAGCGCATGCCCGACTGCCTCGACGGCCGCCTGCAGAGCAACCGGCGCCAGGAACCCAAGACGCTCAAGTGATTCGAGGTGCTGCGCCTGGAGCCAACGGCCAAGGCCGGGCAGTGGGCGGCGGAGCTGTCCAGCGCGCTTGCTTGGCTCGAGTCTCTCGGCCTGGTGCAGGGGGGATCTGCGGCCGGCGAATATCCTCCTTGACGACGAGGACCACCTGAAGCTGGTCGACTTTTGACAGCTGCGCCAGGATGGGCGACCAGGGGGATCCCGGACTGCCGCCGCTGTGGACCTCTCCGAGGCAGAAGTTTTACGGGCCGGAGACGGAGCAGTTTGCGTTTGGCTCGATCGTGTACAGCGTGACGCGGGGGTTCGAGCCGTACGAGGACAAGGGCCCCGAGACCACCACGCTCTTCCGGCACATGGTGTTTCCGGAGTTGTCCGACTTTAAGTTGGATGTGTTGACGCTTCACTGTTGGAGGAGTGAGTTTGCGACCTTGGCTGAGCTGGCCGAGCACTGCGCGACGCTAGATGGTGCGAGCTTGGCCGCGACGGCAAAGGCGACAGATGATGCGTACTTGGCAAGTATGAAAGCGACTTGTGAAGAACTCATGCGCACCAAGCTGGCGGATTTGGGTCATGAAGTATCTCATACTATGTAGGAAAGCTAGCGCTGTGCGTGAGGCAATAGAACGGCGTCGCTTATGCTTGTTTGGAAGTCGAGCGTTGACCGTGTGAAACAAGGGTTCGCTGCATTAGAGAAGAATGACTCGTTTGATCTATCTGTTGCTTAGCAGGCGGTGAGTTATTGCTGCCAGTAGCTTAACTGAGCTCACGAGCTCCAGGCTGGTAAACTAGTCCAGGATCCATCTAGCATCTCCTCCTTCTCTGTTCCAACATGCCTCCCTGCGACAACGTCAAATCGCGACATCATTCCCTTGTAGAGCTCCGGGTTGCTCTTGTACGCGAGAAGCGCCGGGTCCGCGCCGGCATCCAGCAGCAGCTGCACGATCTCGTCGTAGCCAAAGTGCGCCGCCCACTGGATGCCGCTCTCGCCGGCAATGTTGCACTCATTGGGATCCGCACCGGCGGCGAGCAGCAGCTGGACGGCACCGATTTCGCCGTACGTGGCTGCGACGTGCAGCGCCGTGGAGGCTCGCGCGCCACCTTGCTGCTCGAGATGCTCGGTGCTGGTGCCGTAACGCTCCAGCAGCGCCTTGATCGGCTCGACGAGGCCTTCACGAGCGCACATGTACAGCGGCGCCGTCGCCCAGATGCCCGGGTCACCTTGCGGGTAGACGCACTGGTACCACGATGCAAATTGCCCACCGCCGCCGCCGAGGCCGTCCGTCGAGGTGGCAAACTTGACGAACAGATGCTGGTACTCGTCGCAGCGCTGCGTCATGCGGCGCGCATGGCGTGTCCAGAAACCTGACGCATACTCGAAGAACGGCCAGTCTCGCTTGCGGGCCGAGAGAGCAGCGTCGTTAGGGCAGAGCTGTCGAAACGCGGGTAGCGTGAGGTAGTATACGCAGGCCTGCGCCATGGATATGTTGGCCGCCACTGGGTCGACATAAAACGGGCCGGATAACGTAGGGTCGGTGAGAAAGATGCGGACAGAAGAGTGCGCGAGCTCGATACGTTGGGTTGCTGGGTCATAGTGGACCAGGCTATGCAGCCTATTGACGATTGCTTCTGGTTCGATGAGACGATCGTCTTCGTCAAATTCTTCCGCGAGTACTAGAGAAGCCACTTCTCCTAGCTCTTCTAGGGTGAGGGGTCGCATGGCTGAAACAAGATACTGCAGCATGGACGTGGCCACTTTCATTGTATCGCTTGGAATGTTTCGGAGTATTGCAGTGTAGATATCGCCCAGAGTCGAGGCTACTCCGTCCAAGGCGCTTTTGATAGCCTTGGGAGTGGTACGCCGAAGGAGTTCATCGATGGTACAACTAGTCCATCGGAAAGATCCTTCATGCTGGTCCTGAATTTTCTTGATCAGCGATAGTTGTAGGTCAGGCCGGAGCCGTCTCAGCTTAGACTCTTGTGCAAAACGCGATTCAATATATGTGTTGATATCGCGGCCGACTCTGACGATGTCCAAGTTAATTTCCTTGGGCGGCAAGCTGTATTTAGATGAACAGTCTCGAATAGTCGGTGCAGCGCTTTTAGTGCTAGAAAGCATCATCCTGATGCGTCCAGGGCGGCTGACGACTTGAAATAGGGCCTCCAGCACAGGGACTAGACGGTCGCCGCATTCATCCGCCGCGTCGACAAAAATAAAGGCATATGTTGTTAGTTTTGCTGTGACTTCTCTGAGTAGCGATGCCAGTGTGGAAGCTTGTAGAAGGTCATGTACGGCGTTGCGCGACTTTGACTGTTGATAGGCCGCCAGAACCAAACTCCGGGCTTCGGAACGCTGCCGGCAGAGCTGTGCAAGAAGTGAGCCGAGAATATTCTGAGGCTCTTGTGATGAGGAATCGTTGGAAGAGCAGTAAAAGTAAGACACCAAGTGGTCTGCCTGCAAAAGCCTACAGAGTCATGTCAGCTCGCCGTTCAAGACTGTCACCGCTCAGTGGCTTACCTATCAGCACAGGCAGATATCAGGCATGTTTTGCCGGAGCCGGGCTTGCCTTTCACCCAAAGTAATGCAGACGTTCCAGACAGCCACTCCCGGAAAGGCTCGTCGAGGAACCAGGAGTTCGTTCCCACCAGACGCGATGATGCGGCGCCAGCATGAGCGCTCCTGGAATCACACGGGGCTAAGCATTTCATTGCTTCCAAGTAAATGGCTTCCTCTTGTTGTGTTTGCTGAATCTCATCGACGGATTCTTGCAACGTGTTCACAGAGCTCTGAAGATCCTCGGCAGCTTGAAGGCTTTCCCTTGTCGCCGCGAGGATGAAAAACGTCTTTAGCCGCTCCAGATGCGTCGCCAGCGCCTGCACCTTGGGCCGCTTCAAGGGCCACACCAATCTTTTCTTCAAAATTTGGCCCTTGGACAAGCCATCTTTGAGGGTGGCGGCCAAGTCTTGAAGAACAAGCCGTGTTTCGTTTAGCATTATTTGACATTGCGGCGAGCTTAGGTTTGTTGAAGCTGTGCCATTGGCCTGCCCGAGTGTCAAGTCCTGCTCTATCTGGGTGAGCGCGGCCTGCATGCCAAAGAGCTCGGAGCGCAGCTGCGCGACTTCCGTCTTGTACTCTCTGATGGCATCACCATAATTATAGATTGCCTCTGTGATTTGGGCGACGACGCCAATTATGCCTATCACGGATGCGGGGTCCATTCCGAGATATCGTACATGGCAGAGTTTATATTGTGGTAAGTTGAGTCAGAGATGGTTGCGCCAGTGAGGCTGTGAGGGGCAGACCGGGTGCTAACGCGGGAGCCCACAAGCGAATCGCCTGCGTGATTGACGCGAAATGTATCCGAAAGTATGAGTTTGGAACCGCCATTCCATTGTGAGCGTTGTCATCTCCCTTTTCACCATATTTTCTTGTTTTGTAAAGGACTTTTCTTCTCTAGAAACGGCCCAAGTTCTAGGGTAGCCCTTCTATGCTCCACACTACCTGGCCTGCATGGCTCAACGACGCAGAGGTAACTTGCCCGTCTGGGCTAAAACAAGGGGGGCAAAAAAAGAATTCGGTCTATGGCCGTGAGATCAATGGCAATGGCAAGTTGGTGTTGTTGGCCGTAAGACGAACCCTTTGACCTTACGGCCGTCTGATGTATTCAGTCTGCGTGTTGATTGACGTGAGAGCTGCTACGGCTCGAGGTGGAGAAGCGAAAGCATCTTTCATCTTTCTTGACCACATCTTCCCAAGGACTAGCTAGTTCAATAGTCCGATTAGCCTTTGTACCTGCACTTCCACGTGGCTGACCGACGGTCGTTGCTTCTAACCCCATCATCGTGAACTGGTCATGGCTCGGATGGCGCGGGATTCGAGGGACTATTAGTCGTCGTACGCGAAGCGCAAGGCAACTTCCAAGGTTGAATCGAGACTAAAAGACGTCTCTACACAATAGCCCCTCCTTAGCAGACTTGACAGGCACAAGCGGTGGGGTCTTTGCTGGTGGCGTGGCGTGGTCCCGAAACTGGCCTCTTCAAGGACAGGCGATCAGTGGCTTGCAGCATTTCATCCCCCCGGCCGGCTGCGACGGAGACACAGTGCATAGGGCCATGCACACCCGGAGCCAGACGTTATGGGGCTGAATAGGGCGCCGGAGAGCGTAGCTTAGAAGGCTACGAGCGGAAAAATACAGTAAGCCTGGGTTGAGGTGGCCCGCCAGAGACGGAATTCGAGGTACGGCGTGTAAGACGAGAAGAGGGTCAGGCGGTGGGACGCTAGCTTGCGATGAGGGGTGGGCTTGGATGGGATCGGGGTTGGAGGATTTTGGCGTCGATGAGAAGAAGATGATGGTTTTGATGGAAACGAAGAAGACGAGTTGGAGAATGAAGCTGAAGAAAGGAACATGTAGAAGAGAAAGTAAATGTCGCCGTTTGCCGTCTTCTTGACAGCTGCCAGCCTAGGACTGTTTGCCAGCTGCGAGCCAGTCGCCCAGGCGGGAGCGGCTTTCGGCCCTGTGCAGTCCCGATTTGGGGCATCCGCTGTGGCTACCAGCCATCATCATCTGGCTCTCGCCCTTCTCACCTTTGCTTGGCTCTATTTCTGCCCAATAACCGTCCGGCTTAAGAATATCACAGCGTAGCAATGCAGAGTGCGGCCCATACTGCCATATGTAGGTCTTGGCTCTTTGTTGGTGGCTTATGCTGTCTCTTCTTCTGCGGTGTGATGGGCCAGGGTCTCGCTGACACTTTCATTCGCCGGCACACACCCGCAGCCGAGTGCCCGTCTGCGCCGCCTTGTACAGCCACCATGTATTTCCCTCGTTTTGCCCATAACTATCGTCGATACCCCCGGCATTTTCCTCTTTTTACACACTTGTTGAAAGAGAAGGTGAAGCAAACGAGCAAAAATCTTATTCAGCCTTCTTTTTTCTCTCTACTACTGTGATACGATTGGAGACGCTGGCGATTGGCATCGTCCCGCACTAAGCCGCCTCTCCCTTCCCCATACAGCGTCGTATTATTTCCACACGTCAGATTGTCACAGCGCCCGACGCATGGGATGCTCGACGCCATATAATCAATTCGCCTCCTCCTGTCGACCTCAACCAGCCTCTTCTTGCTAAACATTTTCTTCTCTTTATCCTTCCGCGCGGTGCTGGCATCTGGGTGGACTGAACCGCTGCTGCTGCTGCCCAACACCAGCTTCAAGGCCGACGACCCGACATTGATATCCGGTACTCGGTTCGTTGACGAGGCGGAAAATAGCAATAGCTGCTTGAATTTACCGAATACTCGCCAAGAAACACTCTTCAGCACGGCATATCGATACACAATCACTTGCCCGGCATGGATCACCAACATCCGCACAACAATGGTTACCCATACTACCAGATGGACCCTCAAGTCACCGGCGACCAGCTGAGCAGCCATCCAACACACGATCTGCATAATGCGGCCTATCCAGAATCAGACTACCAACCAGGCATGGGATATTCACCACCACCGCCTGGTGCATCCACATCGCACGCCCATGCTGTTGGACAAGACTCGAAGCCGTATCCGCCTCCAGAGCGGCATCACGAGCTACCATCAGATTCTATCCACGATGCCGCATATCCAGATTCAAATTACAGACCTGGCGGGGGCTACTCACCAGGCGCCGGTCCATCGGCAAGGCTGGCCGTGCACGATATCGACAATGCAGTATATCCAGATTCGCACTATCGGCCTACAGAACAATACACGCCGCCTGGCGGTAAAGTAACGGCGACAGCTTCCGATGTCATCGACAACGCTGCCTACCCCGAGTCAAACTACCGACCAGGCACGGGATGCTCGCCAGCACCCTCGCCCGGGCCGTCGCACAGCCGCCCGTTGCCCTGTCCGAAACATCTCGAAAGCGCATCGTCATCATCCCAATCGCCGTGGATGAGAGGAGGCCCAGCTTCATCCGCCGCCGGACCATCAGGCGGCATCTTGCCACAAGCCACCGGCTCCGAGCTGCCACCCCCTCCATACCAGCCGGGAGGAAGCAGCAGCAACAGCAACGCACCGCAGACGCAGCCGCCGTCACCGTCCTACTCCCGGGGGGAGAACCCGTACGCGGGCTATCAAACGCCGGACGCATCGTCACCTGCTGCGCGCCGACAGCAGGAAGCAATCCCCATGACGACGTTTCCCGTGTACCAAAACGCCATCGGGCACGTGGCCAACAACAGCAACGCCTCGTCAGCGCTGGAGCGCGGCTACAAGGAGTACGATCGCGAGCAGGCCAAGATTGACGAGAAGAGCCGGCGGAGCAACCGGCGCAAGTGGCTGATTGGCACGCTGGCCACGACGGTCGTTGTGGCGGCCGTGATTGGCGTCGTGGTGGCGCTGATCAAGAATAAGGTGTTTGACGACGACGACGATGATTAGGGGATCATGGTCATATCTTTTGGGGATGGAGTCTGAGGGCGTCATGATCATGTCTTTCATTTACATTCTTTTTTTGGAGGCTGCGTTTTTATGTGTTGCAGACCTCTACTGCGAATGTCCTGTGGTGCAGAACCTACAGCATTTGAAGCGTTTCTTTATATATCCAGCAAATTCGGCGTTTTTTGTTCTAGAAGGCAACGACTTTTTACGTGTCTATATTTTCCTCATGCATTGGTGATTTCTTCAAGGTGATAAAAACTGTTGATGCCATGAAAACGCGTTTAGTCGGCCGCTCCGCGTGTACTAGCATAGCCCATCTCTCTATGCAAGTGACTGCTCGCAATGTACTTTTTACTCATTCATGGTTTCATTAATGCGCTGCGACAGCAGATCACCACAAGCTTCTCGCGGCCGGCACAAACCTACCGGCAGGCATCTCCAGCTTTTCCCTTTTCCCCGTCATTACGTTTCTCGTTCCCCTCTCCGGCCGAAGCTTCCAAGGGACCTTGGGGCCCCGATGTTACCATGGTGGGCCACCCCGAGAGATTAGCGATGAGTTCTTTTTTTCTCCTCCTTCTCGTCGCAATTTTCATTCATCAGGCGACAGTGGCCAAGG
>JARDXD010001602.1:0-15075 GCA_029218145.1 Aphanocladium album
GTGCTAGCTTCTGCAGAAACCAAAACTGCGCTATTCTGACGCGCAGGTGAATCACCTGATATTAAAAAAAAAAATCCTTTCGATATCGCTAAAAGACACTTGACACGGCCTGTGAATGTTTCAACAGGCTTAGGCCCGGTGGTTTTGACTAGCCCTGACTAGCGTTTTCCCCTTGTAAATTGTAAATTGGAAAGAATGTGTTTCGACATGTGCTTGGACTTTGACTGAGCAAAGCTGAGAAACAATTGTACATGGCCGGAAAATGCGACATCAGATGCGATTCCGCCAAATGGTCCCTCACACTCGTCCTAGCAAGAAGCGGTGTGCTTGGAAAAAAACGGGCTGGAAAATCGGTAGCTCTTTTTTGGGCGACAGGCCGGGATCAGAGGGAAAAAACAAAAGTGGTGGTGTAGCCTCGATCCACTCCAACTACACAACAGCAGCACCACTTATCATCCCATAACGGCACGAAAAATACACGCTTGGTCTCTTTGGGATAGCAGAGAGACAAGTTTGTGGGCTTGTGGGGGACCACGCTGAGGAGCCACAGGATTTGGTTGCTTGATCAAGATGGAGGTTTGGCTTGTGAAAGGTTTGCCCTACGGCTTCCAAACAGACGGGGTCTGAGACTGTATCTCTCGGCATCCGTCACGGTGTGCATCCGGGGGGGGGAGGAGGGTATCTCATTGTTTAGATCAAGGAAAAGAAACCCGGAGATGCGGCTATTATTACTTGGCGCACGTAAGTTTTCGTGAAACCAGCATATTAAAGCACCACCCCTACCAAATCTGCAGTACGTGCAGGTCCTGCTGCAAGTATGTATAATAAGTTGGAAAGCGCATCTCCAGACGGGCCAGTCGGCGGAGCTCATCGCGCAACAACCCTTGCGCAGCCTTGCTGGTCCTGCGAATGCCTGGCTCCGCTCCTATGCGTATACAAGAGCCGTGGCTGATGTCACTCGGCGGCAAAAAGAGCGAAAAGGCCTTGGCGGGCAGCCCGGCCCGGGATGTGTGGTTGCAAATGCAATCAGCCGATTCGTGAATGCCGTCAAGTGGCAAGGGCATGGGGCGGCGGAAGAGGGGGAAGACAGAAAAAGAGAAAGACGAAGAAAACGACCGAGGTGGCATCTTGACTTGGTAGCATCAGCAACGGAGATGCATCTCCAGCGGACAGGGCGGGATGGTAATGGTTGCGAGGAACCCTTGCAGCGAAATAAAGGACTGGTAGGTTAGGAAGAGAGATGCGACTCTGCGTTACCGGTCCGAGAACCAAACCGTCCGCGCCGCCGTCAGCGTTGCTGATCAAGATTGGGACCAATGAATCTGTAGCGAGGTATCAAAAGCTTGCATGTGTCCATACGGGTGGTGAGCACACTCTTGTCCCCCCCAGCATGCATTCTCATGACAAGAGCAGCGTCGTGGTGGAGGTGGAGAGAGGGTGGGCGGTGGTAGTAGTACATAGATGGGGGAGGGGCGAGGAAAGATGTGCGTGGGAAAGAAAGGAAAAAAGCTGCTTGAGCACGGGTGACTGTTTGTGGGTCAGGTATAAAAATAAAATAAAAGATACAGAAAATAAAAAGAAGAACAATGACAGCATAGGATGAGCATACGGCGGAGCTGCGGCGGACATGACATGGGAAGGTGTCAATAGGAAGCACTGACAGGATAACTACTATCCGCTGCGTTTGCGCCACTGCCGTGCGCTGAAGATTTATTTTGGGTATGCCGCGCCAGGGCAGCTAGTAGAGAAGGAGAATAGTGTCGGGTAGAAGGACAAGAAAAAAATGCGAAAAGAAAGTCAAAAGGGTAGCAGCTTTTTCTCGTTGGCCAGATGTACAAGCTGTGGTGGGTGGTGGGTGAGAATGCGCCATGGCTGGGCGGATTTTGGGGCATGATGTGCAGTGGGTGCGTGTATGTGTGTGCGTGTGTGTGCGTGTGGGAGGGACCCTCATTTTTCTGCTCGTGTCTTTCGATATGTGAGAAAAAAGGCAAGACGAACAAAAAAAGATGCAAAAAAGGGCATGTCTCGTGGGCGACTCGTTCGAGCGCCTCTCATATGGGCGCAAGCCCGTGACGCAGCTCGTCATCTGGGATTCTGATTCTGGTGTGGTGGTGTGTGGGCGAACGGCGCGGGCCAACGCCACTACTGGGTACGCCTCCGCCTCGCCCGGGGGGGTGGGTTGCGGACGACGCTAACAGCGAGCGCGGTGTTTTGAGGGCTTGCTTTGCCATTATTGGCCGTAAGGACAATAACGTCTGGCGGGGGGTGGGAGCAAGTCATCTGCAAGCTTGCGTCTGCTATTTTGGAAAATTTGTCCGTGGGAAGAACACAGCAAAAGGGGGAGAATAAGGAGGTTTACACCGTTGCAGTTTAGCCTGGCGGGTGGTGGTGTAGCACCCGGAGCGGCATCACAGCCGAAGCGTCACAAGTCTGGAGCGGCCTAGGCCCAGGGCCGAGCTTCAAGAGGTTTGGGTTTTTTGGCATGAGCAGAAAGCTACTAGTAGCAGAAGCGGCGCGAAATGAGGAATGCACAGCAGCAGCAGCAGCAGCAGCTAGAGCCTGTAGGTGTACGATGCATTTGAATCAGCGCTAGAAAGGCACCTCGAGGGGCGGAATCAAAGCAAAGCAAGCAAGTAGCAATACGGCAAGGGAAAGTACACAACGGCCGTGCTGGATGACGTGCGCTGCAGTACGACGACGGTTGGGATGCGGCGGACGGCAGACCAGAGTCGGTGGCGTAGCTGGACGAGAGTCAAAATGTCTTGGATATAATAGCCTGCCGAGGCGGGACGCCATCTAGTTGGTTGGCCCGTGGTTTTTTTCAGCCGCTGTCTTGTCATTGATGTGTGAGATGGACAGCGAAACTGGGAAAAGGCGTGCCGTGAGCGTCGAATGGTCTTGTCTCTATTGTGCAAAATCTCGAATCAGTCGGGGAGAGATGGTTTGTTTCGGTCATTGGCCTCGAAGGTGAGGCTCGGTGAGAAATGAATGGCAAAGAAAGGTAAGATAGGCAAAAAGAGTTAGGTAGGACGAGCGATGGGCAAGCCAGATGGCAATTGACGCTCCTTGCATACCGGACGAGGGTTGTTGGTGTGAGTGGGCAGCCACGCGCGAGAGGAGGTGTGTTGTGAAATGTCTTGGTGGGAAGGGAAAGAGGATGCTTGAAATAGCGTCAGGGATACGGAGTAGTTAGTGTAAACAAAGAGGAAAAAAGAGGGCAATTTCGATCATGGCAGGGTCGGGATGATACAGATCTGAGGCCGCTTATTCTGTCATTTTATTTTGGTCGTCGCCCTGTGATACTGAGTGGAATTACTAGCTCGAATTAGTCGATACTGCTTTGTATTAGCCAGGCAATAGCAGCGGCCCTGTCCATGCAGTGGTCGGTCCACAGGTATTGCATCAGCCGCCGAGGGTCCCTCCCAAGACACCCCGGACCAGCTGCCCCTCCCCCCACTTGGCGTGGCCCAGACACCCCCCTGTAGCTGCAGCAAGCTGTGGGCTGCAGGCTGTTTGCTAGTGCGATGGGCGTCGCGCAGTGGCCAGGCAGGGGGTGGTGGTGCTGTTGGCGTCGTCCTGCTGGCCAAGGTGGGAAATAAAAAGTGATGCTGGCTTGGACGCCATGCATTGTTACTGTAAAAGTTGCAATATTGGCGTCTGGAAATATCCTACATGCTGGTGGGAGATGCCGTGTATCTGGCTGCAGCAAGGTTGCCGCCACCACGTTTGGAGCCGAATTGAGTTTTGGCCTGCTGCAGCGGCTAAATCCGAACCACGATAGCCTCACGTCTGTGTCACGGATTCGAGGCCTTGGCTTTTGCGTCTGCACGTTTCCACCGTCTTTTACTAGTTGAGGCATGATAAAGGCCAGCCAAGAAAAAAAAAAGGAGTATGCATGAGATCAAGGAGAAATTCCCAGGTTTGTTGTTTTTCATCATCGTGCAATTGACGTCAAACAAAGGCAAGGGATAGTGAACACAACGTACGTCCGATGCCTTGCTGAGCACTATTATTAGCGAGACTGTCGTCCCCTACCTACAGCCTGCAGAGCCTCTATAACGCCCCCCACCGCAGCGCTTGGCGCACAGGATGGACCACTAGCTGGATGGGAAACGTGCATGGGTTTTGTGCTCCAGTATAACCTGGGATGCTGAGTAGCATGGTGGGAAACAAAAAAAAAGAAACTTGCCTTTCCCATGAGGACAACAAGGGAAGGGGGGTTTATTTTTTGCTGATAGAACATGACGCAAACAAGGAAATGGCTTACAAGGGAGGTTGTTTATGGATCTTGCCGACATGGGCAGCATGCACAGAAGAAACCCGATGACAGGAGAAAGTCTGGCGATATCAGCACCATGGTGTCTCTTTCTGTTCGCTGGGAAAAGCTCAGACAGTTTGTACCATCCACAGGTGCATAGCTTTCTAGTACTCCGGACCTGCAATGGTGCAACTGTAGACAGCAACCGGCTTCTGGTCCTGGATGGCGCCATTGTACCAGCTGTCCTCGCCTACAATGAAGCCATCCAGAAAGCCACCTCTCCGCAGAAAGCAACAGGCGGAAGGGAAAGAAAAAACTAATATTGCACATGCGCCCATCATCCACGACATTTCCACATCCCGTCGCCATCATTGGCCCAAGTCAGATGGCCCTGCCGACCTGCTGTGCGCCCCGCCGCCCAGGTGCACCGGTGACCCTTGGTGACCTGGCTCCTTTTTTTCGCACTTCCCCATCTGGCCCGAGACCAGCAAGTCTTCTGTTACAGAGCGTGAGAACCTCCTGCAAAATTACAGGCGCTGGAAAATACCATGTCGCCGCATCTGGGGCGCCACCGGCAGCCCGCTGGTGCTCACTCTTAGCCGCCCCCACTGCTCTCACTTTTAGCGGGTGTCCCAGGGCACCTGGTGCTGCCATGCACCGCTGTAATTTGCCCATCCGTCCACTGGCAGGCGGCCTTCCCTTCTCTGCTGGCACCAGCTGCCACTAATCACACCTTTTTCCCCCAGCACACACCCCCCTTCCATCGCCCACTAATGAAATGAAAAAAACCGCTGCACACCCCTCCCCTCCTCTGGCCCACGCCTTTTGTTATTGCTGGGCTTGGCTTGGCTGGCTTTGCGCTCCTTATCTCTGCAGCCGCTAAAACGAACCCCTCCGCTGCCTCTTCTTCTGCCTGGACCCTACCCGTTTGCTTTCTCCTCCTCTGTCAACACCATACAAGCAGCATCACGACTCTTCTCCCCAGTCGTGTGTTTGTTTCTTGTCTTTTTTTCTCTTCTTCTTTTTCATACCTTTTCTCATTAGTTCTGGCCACTGCAGCCAGCGAGAAAAGTGTTATCAACCGGATTCAGCTGTCCTTATCCTCATTGCAGCTGTCCGGTTTCCCGTCCGTCGAGTCATCTTCTCCTCCCAGACGGATGTCGTCCTCTCTCCCTTCTCCAGGCAAGGTATGTTGCTTGCTCCATGCTTCGCTTCCCTCTCTTCATTTGCTTCTTTTCTCTGCTTTGCTTTCTCTTTACTTCTCCATACTGTGATCTCTCCTCGCTGTTGTGTATCCGCCATCACTTGTCACGCCAATTTTTTTTCGATTCCCCGTCGCTGCAACTTTTTTTTCTGCGCCTGCTCTCGGTTTTCTCTCGCCCTCGCTTGTACTCGGATCGACGGGCAGGCATACAGCAATACATATCCTTCTTGGTACTGGCCTCTCCCAGGCCTAACCTTGAATACTTTGCTTGCCGCCCTCGATCTCTTGTTTTTTTGTATCCAGTGCTGCAACATGCCTCATGAAACAGCGTGTCTGCGTATGCATGTCCTGCAGCCGCTCATCTGTATCTCTGGCCAACCGTTTGCCCTCGGCAACCACTTTGGCGCGCCGCCGCCTTCTCATACCATTCACGTTCTACAAACGTTG
Organism: Aphanocladium album; assembly: GCA_029218145.1. Classification (NCBI taxonomy): domain Eukaryota; kingdom Fungi; phylum Ascomycota; class Sordariomycetes; order Hypocreales; genus Aphanocladium; species Aphanocladium album. The sequence goes on from JARDXD010001602.1 coordinate 5,910, forward strand.
CAATTTTTTTTTTGCCAAACCAAAAAAAGTGATGGCTAACCCTCGTCTCTCTTTCCAGGTTGGCATTGCCTTCTGAGCCTGCGGCCGATCGGATCAAGCACGTTCTACAAAGACAAGTACACAGGCTAAACCCGTCTTGTCTCACGATCCCGAGCTCCCGCCCACGTTCCTTGTCCTTGCGGCTTGCATCGATACCTTCTTATATTGCTCTATACGTTTCTCCCGGTCGATGCAACTATAAGCCGCCAAAATGGACTCCGAAGACGGTGAATTCTTCATAAAAGTACGCAACGCTTTCGACACGATACTACACCTACGCGCGACATGAATACTTACATGCTTTCTAGCAACTTGCCACATTTGTGCGCACACATGAAAAGGCCCTCGCCAACGCTCTGCAGTTTCAACGCCAGAGCCGCCACAGACCCTCTCAGAGCACTGGCGGCGCGACGCTTCCGCCGCCACCAACGGTCTCGGAGCGCCCGTCGACGGCCACCTCTACGTCCAGCTCTCTGGCCGCTGCGCTCTCGCTTGGTAACCTTAGCTTCACCTCCCATAATGTCAAGCCTGCCAAGCTGGCCTTGACCCCTCACCACCTCTTCTACCTTCTCTCCCGATTCGAGGACCTTGGGATCTCCGTTGGACCCATGAAGATTCGCCTGGAGAATCTGCACGACAGCGCCTCCTCGGCCAACTACGTATCCTTCCTCAGCGGCTCTAACCAACGGTCCAGGACTCGTAGCACGGATGCCACCTCGATCCACTCCGTATCTTCCGTCAGGAGCGTCATGTCTGGCATGTCTGCCCTCTGGGCCAGCCTCGGCATTGGCTCCAGCATCTCCGCTGCCCGTACCGAGCGCCAAAAGGCCGCCCTCGAGGCCGACATGAAATATCTCTACTCGGCCTTTACCAAGATTCCGTGCCTGAGACTGGCCCCTGACTGGCGAGCCCGATTAATCCGTGGATACGAGGAGTTTCCCTTTGATTCGGCCGTGCCCCTCTACGCCTTCAAGAACCTCCAGGCCCTGGAAGTCAGCAGCATCGATTTTCGCCAGTTCTTCGGATGGGACCGCATGGCTGACCAGCTGCGATCACTGACCCTCAGGCAAGCCGGCATTGAGGACCCTGCCGATATCCTCATCGACATTGTCCTGGATGACATGGACAAGCGACGCCGTCGCACGTCCAAGTCTCAGACCTCTCCTACCACCACATGGGCAGCAAACACCCCTCGCCGCAGTCCGTCCTTGGTTCACCCGGAACTCGCCCGCTCTGTGTCTCTTCCCTGCTCCCCGGATCCCCGTGCCACCCTAGGCGATCTCCGTGTTGGCTCACTTACGCCGCCCGATGGTTCTGAAACCCCCACCAGTCCCAAGAGTCGGCCCATTCCTACCAGGAAGGAAAGCGATGACTACGCCAAGTCTCCCGCCAAATCTCCGGCCAAGTTCTCGCGCCCGCGAAGCATCTCGCCCTCCCGGCCTGCCACTTCTCGAACAAGCACTCGCAACTCGCAGAGAATCACCCGCTCCGGCTCTGGCAGCTCTCACTCGAGCCTCTCCGACTCTTGGTACCACCACCACCACGCCCGTGGCAGCTCTGGCAACCTGCTCTCCATGAACATCCTGCCTTCCTCCAAGTGGAGGTTTCTGCGCCATCTTAGTCTGGCCGATAATGCCATGACCTCCATCTCTCGCACGAGTCTGGCTCCTCTCTCCAACACTCTCTACTCCCTGGACCTCTCTTCCAACCTCTTTAACCAGATTCCGGAAAGCCTTGCCACCCTAACGGCCCTGCGCGCCCTCAATCTTTCACACTGCATGATTGACGCGCTTCACTCCCTCACTCGCAACCCCCTTCCTGCCATCACGGCCCTCAACCTGCGAGCCAACAGACTCCAATCTTTGGCCGGCATCGAGAAGCTCTACCCCTTGGAGCGTCTGGACTTGCGTGACAACCGCCTCGGAGACCCCAAAGAATTGGCAAGACTAACCGGCATCCCCGACATCCGTGAAATTTGGGTTGACGGCAATCCCTTCACCCGTGCCTACAAGGATTACCGCGTCACCATTTTCAATCTATTCCGCGCAACCCCCGGATACACGGAGGATATAATCATTGATGGCACAGGCCCTTCCTACGCCGAAAAGCGGCTGCTTATCGAGCGTGTCCCCATTCCCGACTCCGTCCCCGTCGTGAAGCCTGCTCCGGTAGAGGTACCCGCCGTGGAAATTAGCAAGCCGGCCGTCATCCAGGCTCCACGCGAGCCAGCGGTTCTCCGCAAGGAACGTCCCGTCGCCAAGGCCGTCACGAGCGAAGTCAGCAACAGCTCCCGCCGTCGTCGAAAGACACCTAAACGGAGAATTGTTGATCTGGCCACTCGCGATGGCTCGCCTCGGCCTGCCGCACCGGAACCGTCCACCAACAAGTCCCTCAACGCGTCTGCTGGAACCATCACCAAGGTGGACGCCAGCGAGGCTGACTTGTCTCCCAAACGCCAGCTTCTGCCTGCCCCAGTCCTCTCACCTCGCCAGAGTGAGTTCGCACCAGTCCTTTCCTCCTCTCCAGCCACAATCAAGCCAGTTGAATCGCCGCTGGCCAGCAATGCAGACAGCGAATGGACTGCGCCCAGCGATTGGGACGCTAGCGGGGATTATTATCGCCGCAAGATTGAGGCTCTTCGCAATACAGTCGGCGAAGGTTACCTGAGTGCACTCAGCGAGGAGAGCTGGGAATCCACCCCTGGGTTTGACATGACCGGCCTGTCAAACGTTGCTTCGCTTCGCGCCGGTCACCTGCCCCATCACGTACCTGCTGTCCAGGCCGTCCACAGTGGACGCACACTGGGTTAGCGCGTACATCACATTGCTTGCTTGAAATACAGCAAGTGACGAGGATGATACCCCATGATACCCCCTATGTCTTCTTTCTTCTCGACCATGTATTTCGCAGCACGGATTGCACCGGATGTATTGTGCTAGCATGGTCACTTGGTCTGCTTTTGATTTTGTCGCTGTTGCAGAGTGCAGCGAGACTTTTGTGTGTTGCTTGTCAGTTTCTTGTTTGATGCTTGCTTGCGCTTGTGATTTGAAGTTGTTTGTTTCTTGTTTTGCTCTTTTTTGGTCATCTTCCAAGGCCTGCATAGCTATGGCGTTTTTTCTCTCTCCCTCGGATGGGTGGCATTTGCCTCTATTCTCCTTCTTCTCTGCATTTATACTGGAGTCGACATGTTGTCGGCGGATGTCTCCTATTCATCATATCTGTGTTGTTGCTTGTCTTGAATGTGGCGAGGCCAATTTGATTTGACTTGAATTTTTGCTTGCCCGGTGTGCTGGATCTGAAAAAAAGGTTTTGTCGATTTGGTGTACAATGGAAGCGGCAAGCATCGGTAGAATTTGGGATTGCTGTGCCAGACATTTGTGCTGGCCTTATTAATGGGAATATTTTGGCTTTGGTATACATTTCGATTGATTCCCATCTGTGCCTTTGATTGTGACTGTGAATCAAACAAGACAAGACCTGCTAAGGTGCCTAGGGGCAGCCGCCCCTTTTGTACGTCATGACGACCTGGGCCCAAAGTGCGGTGAGGTCAGGGTGCGTGAGGCTAGTCAATGTTTGTTGGGGAAGTAAGTTGCATCAGCGCGGCCCTGTCTGGCTGCCCCCAACCTCCACATTTGACGTAGACTACCCCGGATTAGATGGAAACTTAATCCTCGTTTGGTTAATCCTCGTTTGGCTAATCAAGTTTGTGAGTTGGCAAGATGCTCAAAGGCCCGCATGACCTTGCGCGATTGCGATAGCAAATACTATGGTAGGACCCGAAAGCCGAAGGGTTGCTCAATTACCTCGCTAGAAGCGTGGCGTAATAATGTATTTCCGCAGTACCGACGGAAAAGCCAACGAATAATCCCGAAAAATAACCCTCGTCTCCAGCAAATTAATTAATTTAACCTTGTATGGGCATTTGTCGTGGCCACCGTATTGGTTGTAGACATGTAGCGATGGGCGGCCACGAAGTCGAATCACGCGACTCAAACACATCTAGCGAGTCATCGGACTTTTTGTCCCATGGACCCTGAAATAGTCCTTTGCGACAACATGCTCCGTCCAGCCTCGCGCAGGAGCGGCCGCCAGCCCACCGCGGCGGCCCATTTGTTCGACCTGATGAACGCAACACCCCGGAATTTCTTGTGCATGCTGGATCGGGCGCTAAACCCAGCGGAGGCTAGGTCCGTCAACCATGCTGACTAAGGCATCTGCGCAAAATGGGGGTGCGGGACAAGGCGTCCAGCTTTCTCGCAGCTGCTGCTTTAGTAGGGGATGGCCCGTGCACCCGTGCGACAACCATTCGCACGCGTTGGCCTGTTTTTGACGGGCAAAGGAAACCCTCTCTTCGAAACGGGCCGCCCAGTCGACACAAGGGATGCACGGCTGCTGCGAAAGACGAGAAGACGGCTTCAGATACGAACACACAGTCATATTGATTCGCATTTTTGGATGCGTCCCGTCGTTTAGGAGCTGAATTTGCCCGTCGTGGCGCAACCCTCTCTCTGTCCGCGACCCCCCCTTCTCTCGAATATCTCTCTGTCCGCGCCACGGGCATCACACGCTCCAACTCCCAATGGTTGACCAGTTTGCCGCTCAAGACGGGCCTTGTGCGTGCTGAACCATTATTCACTCATTTTTGCCCCGCCGCGAATCGATAATCATTGACCCTTGGACGCCCTCGATACCACCCCTACGCGATAACGCGAATTTACGCAAAGCATCCCCCTCCTCCGCCTCCTCCTTCATCCCGAACACGATAAACCCCCAACCCCGAATAGAGAACCGCACGCGCATATTTCATCTTTCCCGGATGACGTCGCCTGCGGTCACGCCGCAGAACTCTGCGCCTAGGCGTCGCGGGCGCCCTCCCGGAACCACCAATGCGGTGCGCGCTGCCCGCGCGGCCGAGGCCGCCCGCCTCGCCGCCCTGGGACACACGGTTTCGTCGCGCAAGCGGCGCTACGTGCCCGGCGGGCCCGGCGGCGGTGGCAGATATGTCGACCCGGATACCATGCTGAGCGCGAGCACGCCGCGGGCCAGCGGCGGTGCGGCTGCGGCTGCGGCTGCGTCGTCCCGGCGTCGCGCGGCAGCCAGCCGTGAGATCTCCTACGCGGTATCCCCGGTGCCGCTCCCGCGCCGCGAGCGCAGCACGCGCACGAGGGCCACGGCCGGCGACGACTTTGAGGAGATTGAATGGGGCTCCGCGGCTGCGGTCGCCGCGTCGGTCAAGCAGGCCGAGGACTACAAGCCTCGCGAAGAACGCAGCTGGGAGGAGTTTCACCCCAATCTCAACATTGAGCAGCGCTTCGTCGTCTTCTCGGCCGACGAGGTGGACGGCGTCGCTGCCGCCGCACTGCCCGAGCTGCCGAGCACGCCGTCGAGGCACACGCCGGGCACACCCCTCAACAGAGCGGTGACGCCCTCGCGGCAGATGAACCCCGTCTCGGCGGGCAACACACCGAACCCGCAGTCCCAATTCGATACAAACAGCCAGCCCGACTCGCAATCAGCGGCAGGCGCGATGACGCCGTCTCGACGCTCGAGACGAACGGTGCGCGAGTCGGTTTCGTTTTACGGCGTGCGCACCACGCCCATGATTGGCACGCCCCGAACGCCCAGGATACTACCGATCTCGAACCAGACACCCAAGGAGCGGCTGGACCTGAAGCAGCCGTCGTTCCGCAAGACGAACCGCATAGAGCTGTTTGAGAGCAAGACGTTTGGGCAGGCCCGCTACGTCGACAAGGCCATGAGCAACGTGGGGTACCAAGAAAGCGATAACTTTATACGGCCCGACGAGACGATGCTGCGTGCTATTGATCTCGGCGCCGAAGACGACGCAGAGCAGTCGTTGGCCTTGATACCAACCAAAACAGAAGACCATGGCAACAGTGGCCACGCGCCGCATGGGCCGAAGCTGGGTCGCGTCGAGTACGACATGGACGAGCAGGACGACATGTGGCTGGAGCACTACAACGTGCAGCGCAAGCAGGCTGACCTGGAGCCTATCACGCGCGAGGTCTTTGAGATCACAATGACCAAGATTGAAAAGGAGTGGCACGCGCTCGAGCGCCGCATACCCAAGCCGAACCCCAAGCCGCCCCAGACGCACCGCCCGCGGTCCAGCTCGGCCGCGGCCGTCAATGGCGAGATTCAAAGCGGCGGCAGCGGAGATGAGCCGGATAGCAAGTGTGTCATCTGCGACGACGGCGACTGCGAGAACACCAACGCGATTGTGTTTTGCGACGGCTGCAACCTGGCGGTGCACCAAGAATGCTACGGCGTGCCGTTCATCCCCGAGGGCCAGTGGCTCTGCCGCAAGTGTCAGCTGTGCGGACGCGGTGTGCCCACCTGCATCTTTTGCCCCAACACGGACGGCGCGTTCAAGCAGACAAACTCGTCGAAGTGGGCGCATCTTCTTTGCGCCATGTGGATTCCCGAGATCTCGCTCGGCAACCACACCTTTATGGAGCCCGTCATGGACGTTGAGAAGGTGCCTAAGACGCGCTGGAAGCTCAACTGCTACATCTGCCGACAGAAGATGGGCGCGTGCATCCAGTGCAGCAACAAGAACTGCTACCAGGCGTTCCACGTCACCTGCGCGCGCCGCTCGCGGCTGTACCTCAAGATGAAGACGAGCCACGGCGCGCTGGCCGTGCTGGACGGCAGCATGGTGCTCAAAGCCTTTTGCCACAACCACTGCCCGCCCGACTACACGATTGAGAACAATGTCCACCAGGCCACCCGCGCGGCCAAGAAGTTTTACAAGCGCAACATGCGCGGCCGCATCTGGGCGGAAAACCAGGCTATGGCGAATGTTCTCGCTGCGCAGCATAGGGTTGCCCTCACGGAACATCCGGCCAACGAGAGCCAGGTGACGGGCGCCAAAAATTCGGCCGTTCTCGGCAACGGCGCCGACGAGCAGGCCGAGCAGGGCCAGCCGCCCAAGAACCTGTGGAAGCTGCCCTCGGGCGCCCCCATTATCCCGCAAACCGTCTACGACGTGGTGGAGGCGTCGATCCAGCGGTTCCCGTTCCGCAAGCGCAAAGACTTTCTGGGCGAGGCCTGTCGGTACTGGACGCTGAAGCGCGAGGCGCGTCGCGGAGCGGCCCTGCTGAAGCGACTGCAGCTGCAGATGGAGGCCTTTTCGTCCATGGAGTTGACTAGGCGCGACTTTGCGTCGATGGGTCCCAACGGCAGAACGCGTCTGGCCCGCCGCATCGAGTTTGCGGAGAATATCCTCAAGGACCTGGAGCAGCTGAAGGAGCTGTCGGAAGACGTCGTGCGGCGCGAGCAGCTGCGCGTGGACGCCGTCGAGCTGGAGAATGACTTTGTGGACGAATGCTACTTCCCCGTCGCCAAGCTGCTGGAGCCTGCGATGGAAAAGGCCATCTCGCTGGATAAGGAACTGTTTGAGAAGGACCTGGAGAGCGTCACCGAACGAGTCGAGCAGCGGCGCTACGCGACGGTGATGCCGTTTGCCCAGGACCTCTGCGATGTCATCAGCAAAGGCATCCGCACGCCGCCTGCGGAAGTGCCAGATGATGGCTCCATCTCGGGCTCGCGCTTTGAGGGTGCCGATGCGTCGCAACCAAAGCATAGCTTTGCAGATATCCGCGAGCGACGCAAGCTCGGCAAGCGCATCCTCAAGAGTGTGCAGCCTTTCCTGGAAGCTGCTCTGAGGGTGCAGGCGGAGATTACCCACAAGTCGCCAGACACGCTGGCAGCGGAACTCGAAGCTCTGATTGAGGCGAGCCTGGACACGACCAAGCTAGCGGAGAATGAAGACGCAGTCATGACCGATGCGCAGGACGCGTTTGAGATTACGGTCAAGAGCGAAGCCGACGAAAACGGCGCTGACCAGGACGCAGAGGGAGATGCCATGGACACTGCCGAGGACGAGATTGTGCACGATAACATCGATGTGGACACGTCCGGCCTGGGCATCGTCGACGCGACGACGCTGGCGGCAGCCAAGTCGGACAAGAACCGCAAGGCAGCGCGGGGAGCAGGCTCCTCCTCTGAGTCGCCCGACGGCGACTACACCACGCTGGACGAGCAGAAGCAGCAGCCGGGACCGCCAACCCCGCCGCAGTCCAACGGCAGCCTGGGGCGGGATCCCACAGATCCGCTGACTGAGGGAGGCGTCCTGTGGCACCTCCAGCCGTTTGAGCCGCGGGGCACGTCCGCCCTGCTGGAGCACACGGAGCCTCTGGGCTTTGACGCCGCGAGACTGCTGAGCGAGGACCTGACGGATCTCGACGAGGTCGAGCTCAAGGGTCTCGGCGGCGACACCCTGATGGTGGGCGACGAGGATGATGCTGCCGCCGCCGCCACCGTCGCCGCCGCCGCCTCTGCGGCCAAGACGAAGAGCAAGGCACGCACGCGCCGACGCTGATGATTCACACACGTCCGGGGGTGGGTGGTCAGCACAGGCGATTAATGTACTACCATTACAACAATAACCAAAACCAACAAACTTTACACGATTCATATTCATGTTTTATATCTCTGGTTGAAAGAATTTTTGCACGCACGAGAAGGGAACGGCATAGAGATGACATGCTTCCTAGGCGTTGACACAGGCCTTTGTTTTTTTTTCTATCTTATTTTTGCTGCGGCATGGAAACTGGCATCGTTGAACGAGCTGCATCTGTCTTTTTTATTTGTGCTTGCCGTCTTTTCTATTAATCTTGGTTTTGTTTTTGTACTGGTGTTGTTGTCATTCAATGAACGGACGGGAGCTGGAGCTTTTTTCTGCTTTTTATTATTTCTTACAGAGATATATATACTATGTCCCTGATCGAGGGGACAGAATGGCCGAAGGAAGTAGCATGATGGCATAACTATGAAAGGAAATTTACTTGAACAAAATTTTATTCCCAACTGTGTGTGTGCGTGCGATGGATGTGATGGCCGAATGTGGTAAGCCGCCAGATCACGAGGCGAGGACGGCATGCTAGTAAACGGGTTCCCGTCCAGTGTCCCGTTTTCTTTGTGCCGGCCGCCCCTTTGGCCTCTTGCCGAATGGGATATATGACAGCCAAAGCTTTATGGAGATGGCAACTAGCGCCGCCGTATGCATGCGATGGGAAAGGGAAGGGAGGGGCGGGCCATGCCG
>JARDXD010001932.1:0-73363 GCA_029218145.1 Aphanocladium album
TTCCTGTAGCACTCTTATTAAGGTGGCTTCCCCTCCCCCCCCGTGATGCGATCCCCTTGGCCTAGAGCCTGCGCTACGGCCCTGCAATGCTACCCCGCGCCCCTGACCCTCGCAAGGCCAGGCTCGCTGAGCCGTCCGAACTTCTGTGGCGCTTGGATGAATCGGGCCATATTTACAGACAATCGAGGGAAATGGCCAACAGGCGCATCAGCTGAAAAGTGAGATATGTGCCTTGATTGGTGCATGTCGGTATATGAGTTCATCTAGTCAGAATATACATAAAGCCAAGCGTTGCCAAAGTAGAAAAACGCAAAAGTACCAAGAGGCTATAACGGTCCACCAGCTCCGATTGAAATGAATTCTGGTATGCACAGGGGGGGGCACCCTGGTCGATTCCTCAGCGTTCCACTGGAGACCATTTACCTTGGGCCTCCCAAAATCATCTCTTTACACACTCGCAGCCGATCACGCGCCTCGACGAGCAGTTCGGTGTCGGCCTCTTCCAGTATCCCCACCATTACGTCCAGCAAATCTGGCAAGCCGTCGTGCAGCAGCCCTGCAGATCGCTCATCCAGCTCCGGAAGCGCCGCCACGCGGGACAGGTACTCGACCATGCGGCCGTATGTCGTGCTCGCCATATTCGGCGATTGCAGCGACAACGGCTTGCCCGTTGAGCGACCCAGCGCCTGCACAAAGGACCAGATCGTGAGCACGGCAAAATACATGATCCACGGCCGATGAGGATCCGGCTCGTGTCGAATCGAGTACCCTCCGCCCGCCTCCGACAAAGCATGCGACGGCGGGCGCCGACGGCCTGGGTTCGGCTCGACAAGCACGCGGTGCAGCAGCTTGAAGGCGTGGTAGATGGCGTGCCGCGTGGAGCAGAGCTTAGCCCACGCGACCATGCGCTTCATGGCGTTGGCATAGTCGCGCGCCGAGACCTTGCGGCCGAGAATCCGCTTCGCCCCTGCATAAACCTGGCAGTCGATAATATCGACATTGGGGGTCATGTGGGCGAGGTGGAACAGCAGCTGCGCGCTGTGGATTGGACCGTTGGCGATGCCGCGCTTCTGGCCGCCGTGATGCTGGCTTGCTGGCGACTCGGACATGGAGCCGGACATGGCGACGTCGAAGCTACCTTTCCAATTGTCAAAAGCCAGCAGCAGCATCTTGCGCCAATTATCCTGCACCTCGCTTGATGGAGTGCGGAGATCAAGCCATTTAAGATGTGTTTCCCTGTGGCTGAGATGCCATCCGACGCTCAAGAGGCCAGAGATTATAATCATGCGGCCAAAAGAATGCGTCTTGACTTCCTTTCCGTGCAAAGCACTCTTCAAACCATCCAGGAAAGAGACTTGCTTGAAGCCATACATGCGAAAGTTGGCATCGAGTTGCCGCACCTCATCCGGACTGTTGGCTGCCCACAGGTTGTCGTCGCATGGCAGAGGGAGACGGATTTCATGCGCTGCCATATCTGCCTGGTGGCCGAATATCGCTGCGTGAATAATATCCAGCATGAACGCAGCAAAGACGACTCTGTGCATGGACTCTGTTTCGGCCCAACGCGTCCACCATGTGTGCGAGTCTAGAGGCATTCCAGATGCACCGCGGTCGTTGAGGCTCTCCGGCTCGGCTGGAGATTCGCTACCTGTTCGTCCGATCAATGGGCTACCTCTTCGAAGTAGCGTGAGGAACGAGGAGTGGTAGATGTGGGCTCGCTCGTGGAATCGTCTTGACGAATAGAGTTTCTCGTAGAACTCGAGCAAGAGAAGAGCCTGTGCTACCCAGAGATTTGCAGGAGGGGCAGAGTCGTCCGATGTTAGGATTTCCCATCGTACGCAGGCGATTATGACGTCTGCAAATGCTCCGTATTCCGAGAGCTGGCCACTTCCATCTCGGTTCTTCAGAGAGGCCGCACCCAAAGCAATCATAACGAGTAATAAAAATACAGAACAGCGGCTTGCTGAAAAAGTGTGCTGATGAACAATTGGGAGTCGCGGGGAGACATTATCCCAGAATTCCTTCAAGCATTCCCGCAGCATCTCAACATTGAGTGCAGGCAAGTCGCCTCCGCTCTCGTGTGTCAAGTTCGTCATGAGAGGGTCATATCTCGGTTGCTTTTTGCGGAAAATTTGGAACCATTGCAAGACTTCCTTACGTCTTGCCTCTGTGATCCACTCATCCGGTGCATCTTGGTGTCGAGGTGGCGTTGGCGCAATTGGCGAGAGGCTGTTGAGTGATTCGTAATCGTACTGTATTGTGTTGTTAAATGTAGACTCTAGACCGCCGTCAAGAAAAGGAAGATTGGCAACGCTGAAGTCGCCGTAACTGGTTTGAGGATCGAAGAGCCAGGCAGCAAAGTTGCCTTGGTTCATTTGGGTATCAGAAGGGTAGGAAGCGGCCGGGAAGGGTATCAGATTAGGGGCCTCGGGCATCGACGTAGGGTCACTGGCGTAGAAGCTGCCGCGGTGACGTATCATGGGAGGCTGTGGCTGCTCATCCATGGGCGTCGGCCAGACGCTGTCCTGGTGGTTGGAGCGACCGTGGAGGCCGTGCCCAAGCGACGTCGGCGTCGGTTCTGTATTCGACTCTGGCGTTAGTAGAATGGCAGCGTCATGCGGGCCACTCGCGTGCGGATGCGTTTGGTGAGCGTAGGAATGGCGCGACGATGGTCCTGTTAGGTTCACATTCTGCTCCCTCACTGCATGATCCAGGAGGGTGCTGCGGTCAACAGACGTGTCGAAGCTCGGGATGCGATTGCGTGGGGTATAGGATGCCGTGTGACGCCTCTTGTGCCTGGCTAGCAGATCAAGGCGGACAAACTTTTGGTCGCAGTCGCCCACGTCGCACCGAAAGATCTCCTTGGGGTTGTCTGAGATGATTGGGGGGTTGTGAGGTTAGCCTGGCTGTGGGGGTCTGGTGCTGCATGGGGAGAGGCTTGCGTCTGTTCGCGCGCAAAGGCGTGCCCTCGGGGGAACGGGTAGTGTCTTACGATTTAGCTGATGACGCTGTAGGTGCTCAGCCCTGGAGTAAATCTTGTCACATCCGGGATGCTCGCAGACAAACTTGCGCGGTGCCCCCTTGCGACTTGCGCGCTTATACCCGCCTCCGTTGACGGACATTGGGCTGGCCTGGCGGTGCATGGACGAGCGGGCGGAAGCGCCCTCGGCATGCAAGATGGGCAATTGACAGGATAGCTTGCGAAAGATTTATTCAAATATGTGGGTTTGGGGATTGGGGTGCAGGTTGGCTCCCCTTGGCGGCGGAAATATTGATTCAGAACCGGGATGCAGACAAATTATGAAAGTTGTAGAGTACAGAAGAACTGGCGTTCGTCTTCGCGGGGAAGTCCCACGCGGCGACTCCGGGGTGACCCCCACCGAGTATTCCCTACGCTCCCCACACTCGCTTCCATGCGGAATTGCGTGGGGGACTGACACATTCAGCCATTTATATATGCCGGCGGGTCACAGGCCGGAATTCAGGCCAGTAGCTGCGGTGTCTCACTCGTGCTGTGGCGTTTCAAGCATAAAATTGAGCGCTGTCGGCGGCTTTTCGCTGTATATCCGCCGTGTAGGAACATCCAAAACCTGCTTCACTTTGACTGCGCGGCGACGAGATGAAATGTTTGGAATGCTTTATTCTATTTTCAAAATTCAGTTCTATCCTGCGTTGTTGTTCCTTAGGGGGGAAGTTTTGGTGCAAGCATTCCCCGATATCGCCCAGAAGCCCCCTGGCCAAAGATTGAGGTACGATAGTTTCGGTCATCCCACCGACATGCAGATGTTCCTTCCAGCAGACATTTCGTTGTCGTCGCTCGTCTCAGAATCTCCTTGAAATTGCCAACTACGGCCAGTCTTATGCATCAAGGCTAGAGCGGACTCTGGCCATCAGCATATATGCTCTGTCCTATACCAGCTGCATTGCAGCGCAGTGCAGCGCTTGAAAACGGCGCCGTATCAATATCGTGAAATATTCGTATGCCGGAACGCAAAACCGGCTTTCTTTTGTAACTTCTCATCGTCCACTCCGTTTATGAGCTAGCTTCGGGCTTTCCATCCTCAGTCGTCTCCTCAACCTCGATAGAAGCCGCAGCGTTATTCAAGCCCTCGTCGGTGTTCTCGCTCTCGAGCGTCTTGAGGAACGACAGGAAGTATTGTGACACCTCCGTCTTCTCGTTCTGGTTGGCCAGATCCAGCGGTACGTAGTCGCGCTCGTTGGCGAGAGCGGGCGAAGCGCCTTGCTCCATGAGAAATTTAACAGTATCCAAGTGACCACCGAGAGCAGCCCAGTGCATTCCGGTGTTGCCGTGCTCATTGGGCTCGTCCAAGAACGCCTGCTTCTCCTCCTTTGGTCTTTCATCAAAGCACTGAATGACCTTGCGAACGGTTTCTGGTCCCAGTCAGCCTATTGTTCTACATAAAGCATACGAAAATGGTCTCGTTTCGTTAGAAAAAAGAAGGATCATAAGCCACATACCTAGGTGCCCGTTGCCAGTCGCCATGTGCAGCACTGTGGATTTGCCGTTGTCCTTGGTCGCCATGAGAATGACTGCGGGCGCGACCTTTTCGCGCTCAGCAAGCGCAGTCACGCTTTCCATGAGGTCAACATCCTCGCCGGCGCGAGCAAAATAAATGAGATCATCAATCTCCTCTTCTGTGAGTTGTGGCGCCATCTTTTGGGGTATCTTATGCTGGTATGCGCATCCGTCTATGTAAAACGACTGGTGCTACAAATTTTTTGACGAGTGAGGGGACTGTGCGAGCTGAGCACCCCGCAACTTTCGCACTGTGTATCCGCACTGGTATAGGGTAGCGCAATACGCCAACAATTGAAATACAAACTAAATGGAAGCATGGAAAGAGTAATTGCTTGCTAGCTAATGATAAATTTGAAGCGCGTTTTGTAGTGCACTATCTAGCCAAGTTGTAAGGTCGCCGCTGTTGTCAAGCGACTGGATTTCCGCCTTAACACCCAGCATCAGCATGATTTGTAATTCTCGGCGCAGCATCATTTGCTCGCAGTCCTCATCCGATGAAAAGTTTTTGCGCAGTATTCTGATAGCAGCTAATCTATCACGAGATGTGAGGTGAGCCGTTCTATCATCAAAACATATTGATAGTTGTCTATTATTGCCAGCTTCGGCTGCCATTCTACTGTGGTAGATGGCACCTAGGTGGCAGGAGTGAACGCCAAGCCAGCTCAAATGTATCTTTGTATTTCCAGATTCGTGAGAAAAGTTTGCTGTTCCATAGCGGTAGCAGGAGAAAATATTTAGGCCATCTGGGTCGAAGTCTGACAATACAACCATGGGTAGATGCGGACAAAGGGTTTTTACATGAGCCAGGAAGTTCCTTGTCATTAAATCGGGGTATCCTTTAGCCTGTACATTGTAAGCCATGGCCGGGGCTGATATTACTCTATTCTTTACTTACTGTAACAAGTATACCACGGCCGGCCAAAGATGTCTTCCAGAAACGGAGTGCCACGAGGGACCGAAACACCGCCTGTGAAATGTAAGCGGATTGTCTGCCGGAGGGGCCGTATTCGTACATCTTTTTCAACAACAAGTAACCATTTTGCATCGTGGGTCTCAATGCGTGAAATACATCTGCTCCATGGAACTGCTGCGCCCTGAAAGAATTAGCAGATGCTGACCAGCCTTATTCGCGTGCTCACCAATTCATTCTGCGAGGCATCTATTACTTCCCCGCTCTGTAGATGGAAAACCATGGAACCTGAAATCGAGCCTTTCGACGAAGCAGTCTTCTGGGTTAGCGATAGCTTCTTGGTGATTCAGGCTGACGTACAATATTCAGGTCATCACGATCTGTTCCTAGCGTATAGGCTAAATCGTCTACCAGATCATCGACAGATTTTTGAGTTTCGAACAGCTCTTGATGCTGGTAGTAAATATGTCTACAAGGGTAAGCGATATGAATAGAGATGAACAAAAATATGAGATTACCTCTTTGTCAATACTGTGCCTGTGATCAACGCGCGGTGTGACAGCTGCATAATTAAGAGCACTCTCGCTGTTTGTTGTAAGCCGTCGTCCTTTAACGGTGGAAGATACATACCGAATTTTCTTGCCTCGACAGCAGATGACCCTGGAAATCTTACAAATCTTTCTTCAGAATTGCTTGCGCGCGTGCGGCGCCTTCGCGAAGAGAACGGCAATTTCAACTCGCCAGCATTGGCTAACGAATCTACAACACCTTCTAGCGCCACTTCCAGGCAACCGATGACCGCGGCCGATGTAAGCCGCGAGGCAGCTGATATACTATTGCTGACACTCATTCAGTCACAATTCCAGTTGTATGGCCTTGTTCTCGAATTGAATTGCAGTCTCGATTGCATAATCATATATCGAAAAAGTTTACCTGCAAACGGCTGCCAGCTGGCGGCTGCCGGGTGGTGATCCGAATTCGAAATGCCCCACACGGCTGCGCTGCCGTTGCATCGCACAGGGGCTCAAATCTATTCGTACTCGTACAAGAACTTCTACCGAAACAGCCCACGACGAAAATAGTTGCGCCGCTTCTCCGTTTCAACTACAGCCTTTCCAAGGCTTAAAAAGGAACGAGGAATCCATCAGAGCCTCATTGGACTGTCATTGATCACATTCCAGACATGGCGACAGCGACCGGTCGAGAGACTCGCTCCTCTGCGCGCAAGCGCGCCAGCGATGGCGACCGTGCCACGAAGAAGCCCCGTATTGAGGGCAAGACAGACCATGCACGCTGGCGTCTTAAGGACGACGACAGCCGCCATACCTGGCACTATCTGACAGACGACAGTGAGCTGGAGAAATGGCCCCAGAGCAACGCGGAAAAGTACTACTTGAATCTGCCACTGGTACGTTTGAGAGCTAGCCCAGCTGCGCTCAGCTACGTCATGCTTCAGCAATGGCACGATGCTAATAATCTTCAATGCAGGGCCTGCCTGACCTTCCGAAAGCCAAGACTGCGATCGATGCTGCGAATAACGGAATCGACTTTTTCGAGAAGCTTCAATTGCCCTCTGGACATTGGGGCTGCGAGTATGGCGGCCCCATGTTCCTGCTCCCCTGCATCGTCTGCGCGTGGTACGTTACCAAGACGCCCATTCCCGAAGCCTACGCCATCGAGATCAAGAACTACCTTGCCGCGCGAGCGAACCCCGAGGATGGAGGCTGGGGCCTTCACATTGAAGGCGAGAGCACCGTCTTTGGCACCAGTCTCAACTATACGGTGCTGCGCCTCGTTGGCGTGGACCCCGAGGACCCGATCATGGTCAAGTCCCGCGGCACCCTGCACAAGCTCGGCGGTGCTCTGTATGCACCTCACTGGGCCAAGTTCTGGCTGGCCACACTTGGTGTCATGAGCTGGGACATTGTCAACCCCATTCCACCAGAGATTTGGCTGCTGCCAGACTGGCTTCCTATTGCGCCCTGGCGCTGGTGGATTCATATCCGCCAAGTCTTCCTGCCCATGGGATATGTATACTCGAAGAAATGGAGCTGCCCTGAAGACGACATCATTCGAGGTCTACGAGACGAGCTATTTGTCCAGCCGCATGCCGAAATCAACTGGGCCAGCCACCGCAACAGCATTGCGCCAGAGGACAACTACCATCCCAAGTCGTGGCTGCTAAACAGTGTTAACTGGGCTCTCGTCAACGTATATAATCCGTACATCCGACCTAATTTCATCAAAAACAAGGCTGAAGCTTGGGTTAGCAAGCTTGTCGACATGGAAGACGCCAACACAGACTATGCGGACCTGGCTCCGGTCAACGCACCAATGAACACAGTGGTCTGCTACATCAGAGACGGCCCCGAGGCATTCTCTGTAAAAAGACATATCGAGAGACTGGAAGAGTTCCTGTGGGTCAAAGACGAAGGCATGCTCGTAAACGGCACCAACGGCGTGCAGTGCTGGGACACGGCCTTCCTAATCCAGGCAGTTGTCGAAGCGGGCCTGCACACAGACGAGCGCTGGCGCCCGATGCTGACCAAGGCACTAAAATATCTCGACCGCCAGCAGATTCGCGACAACTGCGTCGACCAGGAAAAGTGCTACCGGCAGCAGCGCAAGGGCGGCTGGCCGTTCAGCAACCGCGACCAGGGCTACGGCGTGAGCGACTGCATCTCGGAGGCGCTCAAGGCCATCATCCTGCTGCAGAAGACGGAGGGCTACCCGACGGCGCTCGAGGACCAGCGCATCTTTGACGCCGTCGACACGCTGCTGCTGTACCAGAACTCCAACGGCGCGCTATCATCATACGAGGCGCGCCGCGGCGGCGAGTACATGGAGCTGCTCAACGCGGCAGAGGTGTTTGGCCGCATCATGATTGAGTACGACTACCCCGAGTGCACGACGGCGTGCGTGACGGCGCTGTCGCTGTTCAACAAGCACTGGCCCGACTATCGCGGCGCCGAGATCAAGACGTTCATCCGACGGGCGACCAACTGGATCCGCGGCAACCAGCGCGTCGACGGCAGCTGGTATGGCAGCTGGGGCATCTGCTTCACCTACGCGACCATGTTTGCGCTTGAGAGCATGGCCAGCGTCGGCGAGACGTACGAGAACAGCTACATCTCCAAGCACGGCTGCGAGTTTTTGCTTTCGAAGCAGCGCGCGGACGGCGGCTGGTCCGAGAGCTACAAGGCCTGCGAGACCATGACGTACGTTGAGCACCCGATGGGCTCGCTCGTCGTGCAGACGGCATGGGCGCTGATTGGGCTGATGGAGGCCGAGTATCCCCACGTCGAGCCGCTGCGCAAGGGTGTCAAGCTCATCATGGATCGCCAGCAGGCCAACGGTGAGTGGCTGCAGGAGGCCATTGAGGGCGTCTTCAACAAGTCGTGCATGATTTCGTACCCCAACTACAAGTTTACCTTTACGATCAAGGCCCTCGGCATGTTTGCAAAGAGATTCCCCGACGAGAAGTTTTAGGTTTCACAGAGGCAGCATTTAATAGCAGTTTTCAGCAGTTGGCTCTTGCACATGAGGATTGATAACGATATTATTAATAAGAAAGAGAAAAGAAAAAAGCTCCATTTATATGCTTCGTAAGATCATCTATAATGTCGGTTAAAGTTATTGTCGTGCGTCACGTTATTGGCGTTTCGTCTAGAGCTTGCCGCCGTTGCGGTCGTCAACGGCTTTTCGTAACAGGGCAATCACCTCGGCAGGGTCCTTGGCACCAAAAACAGCACTGCCGGCGACAATGACATTGGCACCCGCGTCGGCGGCCTGATCGATGGTGCCAGGTCCGAGGCCGCCGTCGACTTCAATGTTGAGCTCGGGGTATCGTTTACGGAGGGCCTGAACCTTGGGCAGCTCCGAGGCCATGAACTTTTGACCACCAAAGCCCGGGTTGACAGTCATGACGAGAACCATCTGTTAGAAACCGTTAGTGTTTTGTCGAAGCGGGGTGACGAACCACAGGGTCGGGAGTAAGCGTGGAGTAAGCGTACATCAGGGTGATCCTTGGGGTCGGCGCCTTCGAGATACTCCCACAGGACGTCGACAGAAGTTTCGGGCTTAATGGCAATACCGGCAAGCATGCCATTGTCGTGAATATAGCGGATAAGGTCGCGAGGGTTCGTCTTGCCCTCAGAGTTGTGCTCGGGATCAGTGGAGTCGGTCGAGAAGGCGGCCTCGTAGTGGAAGCAGTACAAATCGCAGCCAACCTCCTTGAAAGTCTTGACCCATTTCTTCGGCTGTTGCACGGAGATTGAGTTAGCATGTTAAAAAAACGTCCGGAGGAGCCGAGTCAAGAATGCGCA
Source organism: Aphanocladium album (assembly GCA_029218145.1). NCBI lineage: Eukaryota > Fungi > Ascomycota > Sordariomycetes > Hypocreales > Aphanocladium > Aphanocladium album. The sequence goes on from JARDXD010001932.1 coordinate 9,776, forward strand.
CCTCCGCAATCATCATGTGGCAGTCAAACGTGCCACGGCCGTGGTTCTCGGTCGGTCTGTCGACAAAGCCGCGAATTTTGCCAACAACAGGAGCGCCAAAAGTCATATTGGGCACAAAGTGGCCGTCCCTGCATCGAGAAAACTGAGGTTAGCGACGAGAATTGGATGTGGTGCAGTCGATGATGCTGACATGATGTCGACGTGAAGCCAGTCCGCGCCCTGCTCCATTGTGCGCGCGCAAGCGTGGCCAAAGTTGGCAAAGTCGGCGGACAGCACCGAGGGTGCAATGATTGCTTTGGGGGCCATTATGATCGCGAATTGGGCTAGTCTATAGTGTGAGAGGGAAGAAGAGTGAATTTTTGGTTTCAGAGAATGTGAGAAAAAGAGAAGAGGAGAAGGGCTGCCCGGTGTCGGGCGCATAGGGTCCAGGCCATGGGCGACTGATCTTTGGTGGGGTTGAGTGGCGGCCTTTTTGGTGGGGGAAAAGCAGGGTCCCTGAAAAGTTATGGGGAGCTAATAGCTGGTGCTGGAGGAAGCTTGGACCTGATAACGGGAGAAGCTGGGCTTGATGGGGTAACATGCAGTAAAGTGCATGTTGAAGCATGGTGGGAGGCATTGTCGATGATGGAGATGGATGGGAAAATGAAGATTGGATAATAATTATCCAATTATGCCATCTTGACTAATCTGCATAGCTTGCACAACCCTTATTCACTGATTTGTGCAAGCTGCCGGCCCGTCCCACCGTTTGCTCAAGACGCTTGGCAGCTGGCAGCCTTGAGCTGTGCTGCGTTTGCTGCGATTCTGCCCCACTAGAAGAAGCATCTCGACTGCTGCCTTCGCGGGGCTGCTTTCTGCCAACACCACAATCCGACATCGCCAGCTTTTCCGTTTTCCTTCCCTGGAGCAGCTGGCTCGCAAGTCTTGCCATACAATAAGGAAGATTCGTCGCTGATCATTTTGCAATGTCTCACATTACCCTCGCCCAGCAGGGCCTCGCCGCCGCCGAAGCCAAAGACTGGGACGGCGCTATCACCAAGCTGTCCAAGGCGCTGCAGTCGTCAACCAACCCCGCCTGGCTGCTCGCCCGCTCCAAGTCGCTCATCAATCTCCGCCGATACGATGAGGCCCTCGACGACGCGAATCTCGCCTGGCATACGGCCTACTCCCGCAACAAGCGACCCCTCATGATCGAGGCCAACTACCGCCGCGCTGTCGCCTACTTCCGCCTGGGCAAGCTTGCCGACGCTGACGCCTGCTGCGTGTACGCCATGCGGCTTGTTAAGGGCGCGCCTGCGATCGAGAAAGACGACCCGGTGGCCAACCTGAAGGATCCCGAGACTGGCCGCTGGACGGCCACGCTAAAGGATGCCATGAAGGAGGCGCAAAACGACGACATCAATAACAGCAAGCAAGGAGGCGGCGCGGCGGCCATGGCAATGGGCGGTGGCCAGGCACCCGCGAATGCCAAAGAATGGCGCATGGCGAGCACTTTGCGCATTCAGATTCTGTCTGCCATGAACAAGCTACCGGCCGACGACCCGGCGCGAACGGCTACGGCACCGGCCAAGCCTGAAGAGAAGAAGCTGGCCGACTTGTCTGGTGCGTCGGAGGAGAAGCCCCCTGCCTCAAGCTCTACGACCACACCCGCTTCTAAACCTGCTACACAGGCACCTGCTGCTGTCAAGCCTGCCGTGCCCAGTGATACCCCGCTACGACTGCAAGAATTTCAGAGCAACACGACCATGTCTGTGTCCATCTTCTCCAAAGGTGTCAAGAAGGAAAAGCTCAAGGTTGATTTCCAGTCGAGCTCTGTCAGCCTCGACAGTGTCATTTACCCTAGCGGTGACGAGAAGCCCTTCCAGCTTGACTTGTGGGGTGAAATTGACACTGTTGCCTCCAAGTACAGCGTCACGCCAAACAAAGTCGAGCTCACACTCGTCAAGAAGACGCCTGGGAAATGGGCGCAACTGAAATCCGAAGGCAAGCCTAAGGAGCCCGCTGCACCCGCTGCGCCCTCTACTGTCTCAACCTCCAATTCGCAGCCTGCCGCTGAGGCACCTGTTGCAGAGACCAAGCCCGCCGCTGGCCCCGCGTACCCATCCTCGTCGCGCACCGGTCCCAAGAACTGGGACAAGCTCGATGTCGGTGAGGATGGTAAAGACGAAGGTGATGGTAGCGATGTCAACTCTTTCTTCAAGCAGCTATTCAAGAACGCCTCCCCCGAGCAGCAGCGCGCCATGATGAAGAGTTTCACAGAAAGCAATGGCACCACACTGAGCACTGACTGGAACGACGTCAAGGACCGCACGGTCGAGACGAAGCCACCCGAGGGAGTGCAGGCCAAGAAGTGGGAGTAGGAGCTTTCTGGTAGCAAAAAGCAATAACGAGACTATGTATTCATCGAAACGAAGGGATATTTTACATGGACAAAAAAAGCATTGATTCATCAAGGTCTATTGGAGAGTAAATAAGCACAGTATACCACATTTTCATTCATCACATTTCATCGTAAACGACACCCCCCATCTAACAACTGACCATCTAAGATCTATCAAGCGCCGATTTCTATGTCTCACTAGCCACCAGCGCCTGCGCCTCCGCCGCCCACTCGTCGTGCGCCGCCAGTTTTTCCTCGTGGCCCTCGTACCAGACGCTCTCGTCCGCCCTCGCCCTCTCCATCATCTCGCGCGGAATCTGCGTCGCGATGCTCGCAAAGTCCTCCTGCGCAATGTACGCGCCGCGCAGCCACCGGCTGCCGCCCCCGGCCGCGTCAAACGCCGTGCGGCCGTGCATGACGCGCAGGTTGTCAAACAAGACGCACTCGCCGGGCAGCGTCTTGCGCTGGTACATGGCGGCCTCGCCGTTGATGAGCTTCTCAAAGACGCGGGCGCCGCGCAGCCACGGCTGCAGGCCTGCCTCGTCGGCCAGCCGCCCGCCCTGGAACGGCGGGCTCCAAAAGACGTTTTCGAAGCGGCCGTCGCGGTCGTAGTGCAGGAGCGGGCGGCGCTGCGCGTAGTTGTAGCCGTTGCGCGTGTAGGCGTACGGCACGGCATGGGCGCGCAGCGGCGCGGCGAGCTGGGGGTGGTTGAGGAGTAGGCGGCCCGCGCGCTCGCCGTCGCTGAAGAGCGACTCGCCGCCGGCGCACGAGTTGTCGAGGCAGTGCAGGATCTGAATCTTGGGCGGCGGGTCGAGGTACAGCAGGTCCTGGTGCAGGCCGAGGTAGCCCGAGGTGTAGGCGACGTTTTCGGCGTTGGGCTTGGCGCGCACGTCAAAGGTGCGCCCGTAAAAGGTCTCGCGAATGTTGGCCAGGCGCGTCGTGATGCGCACGACGGCGTCCTCGTCGCGCGGCACGTCGGTGATGTAGACCAGGCCGAGGCGCACCAGGTCCAGCACCACCGCCCACGTGGCCTCGCCGCCGGCCATGAAGGCCGCGTAGTCAATCTTGCGGACCTGCCGGGCGATGGTGGCGCGGTCCCAGAGGGTGATGCCCGCGCGGGCGCGCACCGAGTTGAAGACGGGCGGGATCACGGCCATGTCGATGGGCGCGCGCGCACCAAAGGCCAGCTCGAGGCTCTCCCAGGCCACCGTGGTCTCGTGCGACGACGTGAAGCGCGGAATCTCATTGTGAAAGGTGACGCCCAGGCCGTCGGCCTTTTCGCGGACGTTGGCGATGCGGATGCCGTGGGGAATCTCAATCGAGGCAAAGGATTTCTGCCCCGACGACGGATCCTTGCAGGTCGCGCACTGGCAGCCGTCGCGGAGCGCCGCTGCATCGAGCGTGATAGACGCGCCGCTTTCTGGAGACGAGACGATAATGTTTTCGCTGTGCTTGACGTATGACAATGGCCCTGTTGCCAAACCCCTCTTGTTGATGAGTGCCTGCTTGTGATGTCCCTCTTGTTGCCGAAGTTCTTTTAGCCGCCACGGCGCTTGTGTCGCAGCTACGGCCTGTCCGTTTCCTTGGCTGTTCTGTAAAAAGCCTGGCAACTCTTGCTGCTGCTCTAAAGAAGCTGTCTGCGCTGCCGTCGCATTGCTGGAGTTGTGCCGAGCTGTGACTAAAAGCCGAGGCGCCCGGCGGATCAATACTCGCCCAGGCGAGAGCATGATTTTGAGTATTTTGAACTTTGGAAATTACTCAAGAATCTGTATTCGCGCAGTCATTGGTGTTCTGAGAGAAATATACGTCGCATTGGCGTCGTCGGGCGAGCGGGAGAGGGGGTTGCGCTGATATATGGAGGTTGTGGGTTGTGGTAGTTGCCGCAAGTGGAGGAGCTGCCTCGGCCGTTGCGCATCGCCGTCCGGGCACGGCCGGGCCCCGGATTTGCTTTGACAACTACCGGCAAAGGTTAGGTTCCATCATATAGCTTTCCGCATAGCAAAAGTGACGACAATTTGGAGCAAAAAGTACAAAATGTATTGATCATCAAGACATTTGCGCGCTCTTCTGCATATACATCCTCCTTGAGGGAAAACCGCTTATGTTACACAAAATGGGTATCTATCGTATACAAAAATCCACCTCTACCGGTTTCTGTTGGCCGCCCAGCGTTTCACCATGATCTCTCTTACTTTGTACAATTTCAACGCATCCGTTAGGCCGGATGCAAGGGCCTCATCAAAGACAGGAGGCGGTGGCACGTCGACATATACGAGCACCAGGCTCTTTGTGACATGTGACAGCACGCGCACAACACTGTGAAGCCAAGGCCACGATCTCTTCTCTGCCTGTTTTCCATTTGCCTTCCACCAAGGATCCGAGTAGGAGGGCACCAGGATCAGACCAAATTCGGCGTGGTCAAACACTGGTCCACGAGTGTATAGCAGCCAGTCGACACCGAATTTGATGCCCGCGCGAGGAACCCAACCAAGCGAACGGAAGTGATGATACACCACGTAGTGAATCAAAAAACTGTCGTCGGGCTGCAGATCATCTGCATCAGGTCCGTTTCTTGGAGGCGCGTATGAATGCTCGCGGAATAAGCGCAGCATCTCCATGGTAGACAGCTCTAGCCCAGAGTATGGATCAGTTACGGAAAGTGCTCCTAGACCAAACTTGAGGAAAAATGCTTCTTGAGGAGTAAGCTGAAGATGTTCCTTGTTTACAACATCTTGTATATGTGCTGTTGGTGCTGGGGTCGCTTCCGTAGGTGTTTCTGTATGCTCGTGGCTCTTCCCTTCGAGGGTTGCGTTGAGACTCGGTGGATCCGAGAAATCGAACGTGGTCGACTCGACTTTTGGCGAAAATCGAACGCTCTTGTGTCTCTTCTCGGAGCCATCTCGAGAGACAGTTGAACTGCCGCGGGATCGGGATGCTGGAGTCTGGGGCGCCGTCGCGGAACCGTTGGTACCAGCATCAGAGGTGATGCCAGCCAGCTGCTCCATGAGCGACAGCTCGGGAGGTGGTGCGAGATAGTCGCCGTTTACAAGAATAGAAGTCGTCACCGGCTTCAGTTTCGTTACTTTGATATCAGACAGCGAGTTGGGAAGCGCCAGGAGCTCAGCTGGGCCGACGGGAGCGACAATGTTTGCTGCTGCTTCTACCGCAACGGCCACCTTCTGAGACTCGCTCAGCTTTGTTTGGCGGATAGCCTCTTGCTCAAGCCTGGCGCGTTCCCACTTCGCCTCGGCACGTTCTTGTCGCCGCTGGTTGGTGAGGATCTCACTGACGTGCGTCTCCTCGAGACCCGTGCGGACGAGCTCGCGGCGGAGCCAACTGGGCTCGCTTCGGCTGAGACTACCCTTGCCAAAGAAGCCCTGTTCCCACAGGCCTCTCATCGACTTGTCGTCGGTGACGTGAACAGAGTTTGTACTTTCCGACCAGAGGCCACGAAAGACGGCAGAAGGTTCCACAGGCGGCGGGCGTACAGTCTGCTTTAGCCATGCGTATGCTACGTGAATTATGGAGATGGGATTGTTGGGATAAAAGGCCGGTAGTGGAAACGTCCGAATCGGCACAGGCAATGAGTATATCTGATTCAAAGGCGGGCCTTTGCGTTTAGGCGCAGGCTTGCCGTTGGACTTGGGAGGAGCCGCGTCCTCGGGCGCCGCGGTGGGCGGAAGCGAGATTTTTAATTCAGTCATTATCGAGCCTGGTTAAAGTCTTTTTGTCTTGTTAGCGCCGGGTTCGGAAACAACATAGCAGAAGAAAAAAAGTGATCGGTTGTGCTGTATCAGATACCGTTGTAGTCTATATTCAGTGGCCTTCACAGAGACCAAATGAATGGATTCTCTAAGCACCGAAATTTGGTGTCATCATAACAGCGAGGCGGAAGCGAGAAGCTTTCCAGAGGCAAGGGGGAGAGTACGTGCAGGGGTGTAATGCAAAGACGGGCTCGACTGAGCCGCGCTCGAGAGATTTCAGCTTACCTTTTACAGCATGGTCATCAATACTGATGCGAGGCAGAAGCCCCTCTGATGATGACAATCAAGCAATTCAGCCAGAGTTTGGCGGTCGTCAAGCCAAAGAAAGGTTGTTCTTTGCGCGGACAGAGGTGTAAAGGAAGAAGAGTCAGAGAAAGATAGGTCGCAAAGAAATTTCCTGACTATGGAGCTCTGCTGGTGGAGATCACGAGTTTGTGAGGTCCCCACTTTTCACGACCACAGCCTTTACAGGCTCGCCTACGTATCCGTATTCAGGTATCGGTTTTTGCTATGGTTGCGAGTTGGTCATGGAATGATCAAAACTATCCAGGCTTTGGCCGAGTTAATTTCACTTAAAAAATTGGTAGAGAAAAAAAATAAGAGATTCTAGTGTAGACCGTTTCACGCGCTTGTCTGGAAGGAGGTACAGACCAAAAATGAAAAAAAAGGCCCCATCACAAGACAATGTTGACTTGCTCCACCATCTTCCACGCCCCTACGTCTTTGCCCTCGGAAACCACGGAAGCAAAGAGGGCTCCTTTAGCCTGGGAGTTTGTTTTGGGCACCCGTCGATGGTTATGGCCGACATTTAGTATTCTTCACAGCATCACCTACCGCCCGAACCCGAAAACTAGGCACCCGCGGCAGCAATGTCGTGGTTCGTCGAGACTGTTGCCGCCGTCTGCCTCGTTTGGAGCTGCGTCATAGTCATAGTTCAAACGGTTGGCATTAGCGCAATGTACGTCTGCTCTGCACACAAAGTATCAACCGGTGCCACTGACACGAGACAGCTTTCGTTACTTTTCGCGCCAGCCGTCAGCGTCCATCGCCGCCAAACTCGGCAGCGATGCGCCCGCCGTCACCATCATTCGACCCGTCAAGGGTATCGAGCCCAACCTCTACGACTGCATCGCCTCAACTTTTCGCCAAGATTATCCCGCCGAACGCTGCTCTATCCGACTTTGCGTTGAGGATGTCGATGATCCCGCGTACCCGATCCTCGAGCAGCTGGTTCGCGACTTTCGAGGCTTCGATGTCAAGATTCTCGTCGAGTCGCAGGACCCTGTTCTCCATGGACCGGACGGCGACATCGAAAACCTAGGACCGAACCCGAAGATCCGAAATATCAGCAGAGCCTATCGAGAAGCCAAGAGCGACATAATATGGATCATCGACTGTAACGTCTGGGTGTCCACCGGCGTACTCGGTCGCATGGTAGACAAGCTGTCGGGGCTTGCGCCGCAGGGCAAAGCGGTGCAGCCTTACAAGTTTGTGCACCATATGCCGCTTGTTGTCGACACGGTCGACTACAACAAAGATGCAGCCAGCCAAGAAGCTCTTCTGGCATCCACAGGCACTGCTAATGACATGGGAACAATGAACACTGGCGAAGACCTCAGCACCAGAGTATGGAACCAGGGTGGCGGCCGGCTCGACGAAATGTTCATGTCAACTACACATGTAAAGTTTTACGGTGCCATCAACTCTGTCGGAATTGCTCCCTGTATTGTAGGCAAGAGCAACATGTTCCGCAAGTCGCATCTCGATCAAGTCACCGCTCCTTCAGGCCCCTCGCCACTGGGTGTGCCACCTAGGCCGACGGGGGTTGACCATTTCTCCTTCAACATTTGTGAGGATCATCTAATCGGTGATTTGCTTTGGAAATCCAAGATCCCAGGCTTCCTCAACCACGGTATCGTCTGGGGCGATCTCGTTATCCAGCCAATGGCTGGTATGGGCGTCGCTTCGTACGCTGCGCGCAGAGTTCGATGGCTACGTGCGCGCAAATTTACAGTTTTGGCTGCAACACTTGTCGAACCAGGCGTCGAATCCATCTTGTGTTGTGCATATTTTGCCTTTGCGCTCACAACGCTGCCTTGGTTCAACCGCGCCTGGGGCATTCCGCAAACATGGGCTTCCGGAGGCTATATCTGGGCACTCGCCATGGCTGCCTGGATGACTGTTGACTGGTTCACGTTTCAACATCTCCACACCGGTACTTCGATGAAGACGGACCAATATACACCAAAGTTTGCGAGGGGTACCCTGCGAAGCGGTGGCATGAATAAGCGGCCATTTAAGGAATGGCTACCTGCCTGGATTGGTCGTGAAGTCCTGGCACTACCTATTTGGACTGTCGCTGTGCTTTTGGGCACGACTGTGAGCTGGCGCGGCAGGTCATTCTCTGTCAATATGGACGGTGCTGTCAAAGCGATTGGAGCAGGTGACCTGCCTGTTAGATCGTCACTTACAACACCAGAGTTGGAACGAGCACGACCTCGAAGCAAAGATCGAGTCGACTAGACGATAGAATGATTTGGTGCTGAGCATCAACATGACAAATGCCGATGATGGTATGGACGACGTTTTGAGGAACCTGTCACCCTCGAAATGCCGGAGCCAATGTTAACCGGCTCGGGCGAGACATTGCTCTGTATATAATATAAAAAGTAGCTGTTAGTAGAAATAGATTAACCTGATACCCAATGCCAGGTCATTGTGTGAGTCCACAAATAGAGGCCATTGCTTGCATTGACGCAATAGATTCTCGAGGAACGACAGTACGGGGTGCATGGTACTATCCATCCTCGAAGCGTCGTCGAGGAGTCGGTGTTGAATCCGTTGCGAATAACCTGCCGATGGGAGTTGACAAAACATGAAGCCTCATTGCTGGAGCGGTTCCGAGTTATTTTCTTTACGATGGAGCCTCTCAATCTCATAAGCTGGGGTGCCGGCCACTCACACAGCTTGAATGCTCGCCAGAGTGTTAGTCGGTCGAGAAGCCAAGCGAGTTGGTGGAGAGCATGTAAGCACCCGTTTCCGGGGCGCGGGGTCACAGAAGCAGAAGCAGAAGTGGCCCTCACCGTTTCGCTGAAATGGGGCTCTGTGAGGGATATTCGGGAAGCCATTTGCAGCCCGATGGTAATGTGGTATGCCGTGATGGTTGGTACGTGCCAGGCAGGGAGGGCGACGAGGCTAGGGTTGTGGAGAAGAGCAGCGCATACCCTCATACCCTCCATGGGCTGACACGTCTTGGCGCTGCAAGCACCGGCCAAGGCCTGGAACAATTCGGAACATCAATAGCCGCCTCAGTGCCCTGCGAATACCCGGCGACCGACCGAAATGCGCAATTGATGTCCACGACGCTAACTAGTGGGCGAACCAGCCTTGCGCAGGCGGTGGCGGCGGTGCCGGAGAATGCCAGTTCTCCTCGGTGGTGGCGTGGGTTAGGGGCCACTGGGGGCTTGTTGCGACAGACATTGATTGCTGGAAAAGATGTTTGTGGCTTGAATTTCAATCTCTGGGCATGCGCCTCCGCCCTCGAAAAGGTGATCCCGCCGCCATGACGGAGACAATGCCTGTTATTTGACATGACAGTCGCTGCCAAGACGCATGACCGAGCGTGCTAATAATTGCGAGCAGGGCTCATGAGCAAGTGCGGACAGTTTCTCCATCCGTACCCTGAATCCGCTCCGGGAACATTATCAGGTGCTGCTGCCGTGGCGAGGGGCTGCTGGTGGTTTGTTCTGCAATCCCGTTGCCTGCCTGAGCGACAAGAGGTAACAGGGGCGACTACGAGCGGCTTTGTGATCTTAGTTGCCATTGTATTGGCCCGAGACCCATTGAAGCGTGATGTAAAGTTTCTGCACGCAAGCCATGTACATATGCCGACACACATTGTAAAACTTACTGACAGCGAGGCGCGCGCCACCAAGTCGATCATGGCGGTCTTGCCGCTCGAGGGCAGGTTTGCCGGACATTGAGCCGTGTTGTCGATGGAATTTTCGTGGCGTCGCTGGCTTTCTTCTTTCCGACTAGCGCTGGCCTGGCTATTCATTACCCTTGAGTAAGACTGGGGAACACCATCCAAACACTGGAACGTGATTCGTCTTTTTTGCTTATCTTGCTGCCTGCGATGGAGCTCCCATACACACTACACGAGATGGCTGCGTCTGGTATAGTAAATATTGGAGGCTAACGGTGCGGTTGTGCAGCTACGTAGTATACGGTAAATTCGGTAAATTCGATAAATTCGGTAAATATCAGAGCGCGTGCTCATGTGGCGATTGACTGAGAGACTTCCTTTCCGGAGTTTTCCGTCGCTGCAAGCTGGCCTGCGTCCTTCAGGAACAACGGAATCCTTGTTAGGGGCATTTTCGAATGTATCAAACTTCCAGAAACGGTCTCCCCCACGCCGAGAGTCAAGAAGTTGTGGTGTGGAGGAAATATTGGCTACGGAAAACGCGGGGGAGACAACTGAGGATCTTCGCTGCTAAGAACCCATTGGGGTTGAGAGGCGCTAAAAGTTGCTGTCGCAGCTTGTTGTAAGCTTAATTTTAGGCTAGTTTGTGAGTGCGTACAGTGTAGAGCCAGAATTTGCAGGAACTGATTCAGGCACAAATTGGCCCAAAAGCAAAGAAATGAAGAATGAAGATGTTGAAAAGTCGCTGCGTGTTTCTGCCTGAGAGGCAAGTTTTCTTCATTAGGAACCACGTCGGCTGCCGACCGCTAGCTGGCAGCTGCCATCAATCTTTGCTCAAACTGTACAGACCGGTAATAGTACACCCCCAAATACCCAACCTCCCGTTGGCCGCGTCTCTGCATTTCATGCAAAAATGGAAAACAGTGGTCCTCATGTGGAGGTACGTCGACTCACCTCATGGTACTCGAATGCTAACTTACTGGTAACTAATAAGCTCGGGATACCCCTGGACAACGAGCCTTGATGCTGTCTCGGCGGTTTGTCCCCGCAATGATGTGATGCAACAGACCGCTTAGTATTCAATGCAACATACCCCAGAATCTTGATACGACGTTATTAGTCTGGAGATGGAGATGCCAAGTTCATCCCATCTCGAAACATGGGCGACATTTACTTCTGCGCTCTTTCGACGACTGCTCCGTCCAAGTAATCGCAACAAGATGCTGGGTACAGTGCCGCATCGACAATATACGCTAACCACACTACTGCGCTCGAGACCAGGCTGAGAAGCCACATGCACTCAATCAATCCACTCACCTCTTTCATCTCCCCCCACACTCAGCAAGCACAGCAAGGATGGAGGCGACGACCAGGGCTGGCATTTTCGTGGTGCGGAGTTGCTAACGAGATGGTGTGCCAGCTCGCGAGTTTTGCTTCCTGAAAACTCCTCGCCGGCTCGCAGAATTACGGGCGTAGAAACAGCCACCCCAACTCTGCTTCCTCCTCTAAACCCTCGTGGCGTTTATTGGGGCGGCCGCTAGCAAGACCGGCGGGGAGAGCTACACGACATATTCTCGTGCGCCTTGAGACCTGGCCCGGGCTTCGAGACAGCTTATGGTAGTCCAGATCTAGCTGATTCGCCTCGAGTTCCCGTCAGCAGTAGCCAGTATGATGTCTCAATTTATCCATTCGTTGTGAGGTTTAAGCGCTGCCTTCATCGAATCATGTTCAGTACATGGTTGCCTATACCTGCCAGCTTCGTAGGTTCGACGGGCGGGAGGCAAAGGCCCAAGTGCCACCAAAGTAAAAAAGCTCAAACTTCGCCATGCAGAAAAACGCCGATTTTCAAAGGGCAAATACCCCATTCACGAAATTGGGAGACATACAGCAGATCCACGTTAGCCTGCAGACCAGCTGCTAAGTTGGGGTAGCTCCGTCCCCATGCCCGCTCACTACCTTGCCTACCTGGTCACACCCCCCTCCTCCACAAAGTATTAATATAAGCCATCCCGCCGCGTCGATTTTTATTCATGTCCCACAAGACATTGTTTGCCCTTCTTCTATCTTGAACGTGACGGTTCGATCTTCTCCTGTTGAAAGAAGACTCGAGACAGGCTCTCGAGGCGTCCCTCCTAGTAGACGACTGTCTTTCACACAAGCCTATAGAAACAGGCTTCACAGGCAATCAATCCCTGCCGACCAAGACCGATTCGACATTACCGAATTTCCTTTCCTGCAAATACCCTACCTACTACGCAGTAGCGCATACATCCACCACAATGGCTACTCCTTCTACCCGTCCCGTGGCCAACGAGCCCGCCGACGACTTGGCCCAGGGTATTATCCCCACGGCACGCCAGTCCTTCCGGGATCTGTTCATCTGGAAGCAGCGCGTCGTCGTGAGCAATGCCTATGGCGAGACGCGCTGCGAATGGCAGCAGCCTGATCGCTTCCAGAACCCCATCAGCCTCTTTGCTCAGCTTACCCCCAAGGCCTGGCTCTTCTTCATCGTTGGTTGGCTCGCCTGGGTCGCCGATGCCTTTGACTTCCATGCCCTCTCCATCCAGACGGTCAAGCTGGCCAAATACTATGGCCGCTCCAAGTCCGACATCACCACTGCCATCACGCTCACTCTGCTGTTGCGCTCCGTCGGTGCGGCCATCTTCGGTCTGGCTGGTGATAAATGGGGTCGCAAATGGCCCATGGTTTTCAACATGCTGGTCCTTGGTCTCCTGCAAATTGCCACCATCTACTCATCTCAGTTCAATCAATTCCTTGCTGTGCGCAGTCTTTTTGGTCTTTTCATGGGCGGTGTCTACGGAAATGCCATCGCCATGGCGCTCGAACAATGCCCGTACGTTTCACCCCAGACTCTCTCCAGTCACAATATAACATTCACTAATGCATGGCAGGTCCAAAGCTCGAGGTTTGATGTCCGGTATCCTGCAGCAGGGCTATTCTTTCGGCTATGTCTTGGCTGCATGCGCCAATCTTGGCGTTGGTGGCGCTGTCGACACATGGAAAACCGTATTCTGGATCGGAGGTACGATCTCTTGGCAAACGCGCCACTGGCACACACGGCCCATATACTGACAACTTCACAGCTGGCCTCTCCATTGCCGTCGGCATTATTCGCATGTTCTTTCCCGAGTCGCAACAATTTATCGAGGCGAAGAAGCAGGGCAAGCAGGCGTCTTCACCTGGTGCCTTTTGGCGCGAGACTAAGCTTATGCTTGCCAAGGAGTGGAAGATGTGCGTCTACTGCATCTTCCTCATGACTTGGTTCAACTTTTACTCTCACACCTCGCAAGACTCGTACACCACCTTTATGCTCACCCAAAAGGAGCTCTCCAACCAGGGTGCCTCGCGGGCGTCCATCATGATGAAGGTTGGTGCTTGTGTTGGTGGCACCATCATTGGCTACATGAGCCAGTTCCTGGGACGTCGCCGCACTATCATTGGTTCTGCCCTGATTTCCGCAGTGTTGATTCCCGCCTGGATTTTGCCTCGCGGCGAACCTTCCCTCAGTGCCAGTGGTTTCTTCATGCAGTTCTTCGTCCAGGGTGCCTGGGGTGTCATTCCCATTCACCTCAACGAGCTGTCGCCCCCCGCCTACCGTTCCACCTTCCCTGGTGTCACTTATCAGATTGGTAACATGATTTCCTCGCCTTCGGCCCAGATTGTCAATGCCATTGCTGAGAAGACATTCATCACTCTCCGCTCCGGCCACAAGGTAGAGGCTTATGGTCCCGTCATGGGCATCGCCACCGCCATCATTGCTCTCGGTATCGTCTTCTCTACCATGTTCGGTCCTGAGAAGCGCGGCCGCGCTTTTGAGCACGCTGTGGCCGGTGTTGAGACTGCTTCCTCTGAGAAGATCAGCGCTGATGAAGAAGACGAAGAAAAGGCGACTGTCGAGCAGTCCGAGGTGAAGACTGAGGGAAAGAACTAGTTATTCTACTAATGATGATGCGCATGTTTCATGTTTTTTATGGTTACTCTTGAGATCGGTTATTTTTTATTTTTTTTATTAGTTTTCTCGGCTCACTGGATACAAGTTATTCAGATGCACATTATTGTCCATGTTAGCGTTTGAAAGAATACTACGATAACTGCACACAAATTTTGGTACAGCAAACCTTTGAGTCGATGATATTATCCATTTGTAACTGAATATTGATTTCTCATCATGTGCATATCGCCATCCATTTCAATGCCCCGTTAGACCGTGTACGAAATCGGCCACCAGCTTGCCCCAATCCGCGACCTGGTTCTGCACAAGGTCAAGCGCCTGGCCGAGCGGACCTTTGCTCCCGCCCAGCTTCTGGCCCAGCTCAGACTGATTCACGCCTTTGAGCAGCAGCGAGGCGAGCAGCGTGCCCTGCTCGACGGAGCTGATGAGCTCGTCCACAGTAGTCACGGCCGGGCCGGAGCCGTCCTGCGCGGCGCTGACGAGTTGCTTGAGGATCTGTTGCTGGTCCTCGGGCAGCCGGTCGACAATGGGCGCGAGAACCGCGAAAATCTCACCCTTGGGCGTGTTGGCGAGCACGGAGGTAGGGTCGGGAATGTTGGACTGAGCATTCTGAATCTGCTCGGCTAGGTCCATGCTCTCTGTACTGCTCGAAGGGGGCAAGGTGGACGAAGGAGATGGCGCGGAAGAGGTGGTGGTGACGGCGGCAGCGGTAGGAGCAGCGGCGTCGACGTCAGCGCCCGCATTCGTGATGGCGCCCACAGCCCACGCCTTCTTGGATAGCAGCGCCAGAATAGCCTCGGCTGTATCGCGGTCAACTTGTCCCGGGGATTCTGTCGCGGATGGTCTCGTGTGGCGGAGGAAGCCCGACAAGTTTGGAAACAGATCTGCGAGGACTTGGTCTTGGAGACGGCCCTGCTCCTCCTCCTCGGGCGAGCTTGCTGTCAGCGGCTTGTTTGCCATGTAGACCGACACGAACGGACGTGCGGCGGCAAGGATGCTGTCCAGCTGGCTCCTCATGTCCCGCGATGTCGTGGCCGTGGGCGCCGTGGCGTTGTGGGCAGCCGGCGCGCGGGCTCGCAGCGAGCTGACAAAAGTTGTTGGAACTGGAGCAGACTGCAGCGATGCTGCGCTCTGCACCGCCGTGGCACCGGCCAATACAGGTAACGTGAGGAGAAGCTTCATTGTATGCGTGAAGACTCGGTGTTGCGAGAACTTTTGCCAGAGTTGGGGCAAGGGAAGGGCACAGCATCTTTTATACAAAGTGCGAAGATAGCAAACGCGTTTCTGGTATGGCGTTTTGTCAAGACACACTTGGTGGATTTATTGTGAAAAGAATTCCTGGCTTGGTGACTCGCGAGCCGACGGCTGTTTCATCACGACGTGCATCGCGGGGTTGTCTTACCAGGCTGTGGAGTGGCAGAGGAACAACAATCGCGCTACCGTTGTAGATTGTTTTGCAGGCATAGGCTGCTTGTGCAGGAATGGGAATAGTCCTTGACTGGGCAATTTTCACGAAAACGCAGCCAAGAGCTAGGCCACGCGTGTGGTAGCCAAGCAGCAGCTAGGACACCGGTTCCCGTCAGTCCACTCATTCAGGCTTAAGCGAGTAGATGCTCAGAATTAGCTGGGCATGTGGTGCTTGGGACTACAGAATGAAGCAGGCTCATCGCGATTCTAAAACTTTGTCCAGGGAGGATTTTAAGGCTCAGCGCTGCATGTGAGACAGCTTTTCCGGACAGGTACGGCTAGCATTCCGACACGTCCCTGGCATGAGTCGTCTTGCGTAGGCGGGGATAAACGAGCACCAAATGAATATGCGATTCGTTTTCGAAATCAATCCCAAGACTGGATTATTAGTTACCCTCCGAGGATGATAGTGTCGGAAGAATTGGAATCACAACTCTGGTCGTACAAACCCGCTGCAATGGCGTTCAAGTACAAAACTGCATTTGGTAGTCGAGCGGGTGCGCGGGTACCCCACCTTCTCCAGCCATCTGCGGCCAGACTCCAAGCTTCAGCCTAGCTCATCCCAACGGCGACTCTCGTCATTCCGCATCCTCCTCGAAGAACTCCCCACGATCGATCGATCCCGAACCCCATCGTATTCGAGACCACGCCGATTCTCATCTCTCCATAGGCAGACAGGATAGTGCCAGCAGCGCGCAGCCATTGCCCAGCATGCCGCCCAAAACCGACGGCAAGGCGACCGAAGCCGCAGCAGCAGCCGCCGAGCCACGCTTGGAGGTTAAGAAGCCCAAGAAGAAGAAGGTGCTGCTGATGGGCAAGTCGGGCTCCGGAAAGTCGAGTATGCGAAGCATCATCTTCAGTAACTATATTGCGCGCGACACGCGGAGATTGTGAGTTGTCCTTCTTGTCCCTCATTTGCGAGCCGTAGCTTGGCCGTGGTGGCGGTTGCTCGACAAATACTCTTTTGGCTAACATTTTTTGTTGCAGAGGCGCAACAATCGACATTGATCTGTCGCACGTCAAGTTCCTCGGTAACCTGACGCTCAACCTCTGGGATTGCGGCGGTCAGGAGGCCTTTATGGAAAACTACCTCTCGCAGCAGCGCGTGCACGTCTTCTCCAACGTGGGCGTGCTCATCTACGTCTTCGACATTGAGTCACGCGACGTCGACCGCGACCTGGCGACGTACGTCTCGATCCTCTCGGCGCTGCTGCAGTACTCGCCCAACGCCAAAATCTACATCCTCGTGCACAAGATGGACCTGGTCGTGCCCAACGCGCGCGAGTCCGTCTACGACGACCGCGTCCGCATTGTGCGCCAGCGCTCCGTCGAGTACGTCAACTCGATCAACGGCGACCCCGGCAGGATCGACATCACGCCCTTTGCCACCTCCATCTGGGACCAGAGCCTGTACAAGGCCTGGGCCAGCATCATCCACGACCTCGTGCCCAACCTCGCCATCATCGAGCGCAATCTCGCCAACCTCGGCGTCGCCATCGAGGCCGAGGAGATTCTGCTGTTTGAGCGCACCTCCTTCCTGGCCGTCTCGTCGTGGACCTCCAAGGAGGCCACGCGGAACCCGACCGAGGACCGCCTCGAGCGCATGTCCAACATCATGAAGCACTTCAAGCAGAGCATCTCGCGCTTCACCGGCACGCCCCGCAACGCCGAGCAGTTTACCCGCATGGAGCACAAGGCCGGCACGCGCTTCAGCCTGTTCATCCTCAAGTTTACCACGAATACCTATCTCATGGTTGTCCTGCCGCCCGGCGAGGGTCGCTTCAACTCGGCCATGCTCAACTGCCAGATTGCCATCGAGCACTTTAAGTTTCTCGACGCTCCTGGCGGTCTGCCGCTCTCTGTGTAAATTCTTGCCTTGTGTTACGGCAAGGCCTATTTCTACTGCATATATCTTCGATTCGCGCTTATTTCTTTGGCGTTGGAGGCGCGTGGCAACGGATACCATTTTTATAGCAAAGTTAGTCGCCACTACACGAACATACAACAATCCCATGACTGTTTTCTCTTTTGATACATCTAGCAAAACTCTTTTCGTAATCCGTGTTTGGTATTTCCATCCAAGGCTAAGTATGCCGTGACGCAGGGACGTCGCTCATGTAAAAGATTCTAGGCTCTTGTCTATTTCCACTTGACAACTGCAGTACCGCCCTTCTTAAACTCGGACATTTCTCCCAGCACCAGGCTCTTGTCCGTGTGCTCCTTGTTGGGAAATGTCGTAACTAGCACCCACGAGCGCGTTTGCGTCTCCGCCGACGCTCTGCCAATAAAGTTGTAGACATCACCGAGGGTGCTAGTCGTGTTGAACCGGGCAGGCAATCTTGTTCCGTCGGGGAGCTGCAGACGGATCGTAACCACCGGCTGCGATGGGTCGATATCGGGGATGGGGCTGCTGGGCGCCGCGCCACCAGCGGCAGCAGAGCTGCTAGACACTGCCGGTGCAGCAGCAGCAGTTGGAGCGCCGGGAACAGGACTTCCGAGACGTTGACCCGAGCCGGAGAAGGGCTTCCACTTCTTGGGGAGCGGCTTGTAGGGCGTATCGTGCTGCTCGAGCTTCACATCGACGGCCTGGTCGTGCTGAACGTTCATAAGGTGGAGAGGAGCGCGGCCGGAGCGAATCATGGACAGGTCCATCTGGTTGGCAGGGTCGTCGAACCGTCGCAGATCGCCGTCGTCGATGCTGAAGCCGTCCTGCCAAATGTGCAGCACTCGCTCGATCGGTTCGCCGGATGAAGGTTGGATGGGGCCGTTGGGATCGGGGATACTGCGGCTCTCGACGCCATCACCGCCGAGCGTCATTCCAGTTCCGCGGAACTGGTGCGCGGGAGCGTTGCTCGATTCCGCCTCCTCGGGGCGGCCAGCGTTTCTAGGTCCATGTCAGCAGAGTGTTCCGCATACGGGCCATGGTGCAAAAGCTTGCGCTGCAAATGAAGCTTACTCTCTGGCCTTGGCGAGGATATCGCTGATAATCTTTCGCGGGCCGTTATCCTGCTTAGGGTCTTGTACTGCGAGCCCAGACTTTTCGCCTCCAGCAAACAGGTTGCCACGGTTGTCGTCCTCTTCGTCGTCGTAGTCTTCGTCGTCGTCATCCTCTTCGTGATGGGCCATCTCTTGACGGCTGCTGAGCGAGCCTAGCGTAGCAACACCTTTGCGCTTCGGTTGGGAGGCCGCCGAGCGCGCAGGCCGGGAGGAGGATGCTGGTGCTGGGCGACCGTCGAGGGTTCGAGGGCCTGTGTAGCTGGCGTCGGCGGTGGCGGAGGTGCCTGCCTCAACGCCCTCGTCTTCATCCTGAAAGTAGGAGTTGGAAGCGGCCGACATTTGCCAGCCGTTCGCCTCAAGGTATTGTGTGGCCTGGCGTCTGGAAGTTAGCATGTGCCTTCGCGGAACCGTTGGCGAGGAAGCAGGACAGCTGTACCTTTTCGGGGCTTGCGCCAGTAATCGAGCAGAATTCGCTGACGAGGGTATCTTTATCGCTGTCCGCCATGTTGTATCGAATACTTGATTGCAAAGACAGACGGGGTTCGAAGTGTTGAGAGTGTGAGGCAGGAGACGAATGGTGTGGAAGTGGGAAGAAGAGGTTCACGGTGAATTACTCCAACTAGGCACAGCCGCCTTTCGTCATTGCATTTGCCTGAGCTTTCGCTTGTAGCGCTCTGCTTCCCTGTAAACTGGCCGTAGCGGGGAGCTACCCCACCGGAGCGAACTCGGCGCTAGCCTCTTTTGGACTTTGTACAAGCCAGCTCTAATTGTGACGCAGCATTTAAAAAGAGACAATAAATCGCTCCCTCTGCGCTCAGTTACCTATTCCCATTCTAAGGCGCGCTTGTATAAAAGCAGGAATAGCTATCAGCTGCTTAAAATGATTGATGACGGCCTAAACTCTGCATTCACAGCTGAAACACAAGCAACATTAAACTGCGTCATTTAAACGCCGTAATAGCACATACAAAGTACTAATTACCGGGCGTATATATAGATTCTACATTATTAACAGTAGCAAGCCCTCCATCTAGGACCAATTCTGACCGAATGCCTTGTAGTGGTCGATCATGCGAGTAATCTGCTGGGGGGTAAAGCGGCTCTTGCACTCACTGTGTCCTTGTTAGTGATCTGCGCAAGCTAGTGCTAAATTTCGATCAGACAAAGGATATATGCACTTACTCTTTGCTGTAGTACATGTAATAGTCAATGGATCGAGACCTGGCTGGTCTGGGCAACTGTCGAGGTCCGCAGGGCACATCATCTTCTCGAAATCAGGGTTTTTGCAAATGGGCAGCTCAAAAGGCGTGACATCGATGAAATCGCCATCGCCAGTGTAGCTAGTCATCGTTCGGTAGTCACCTTTGCGCAACGCGCTCTTGTAGACGTAATCGGCATCGCCGCTGTAGTCGACATGCCACGAGCCATTGATGTGGTAATCTGTGTCTAATCAAGTGAAGTGAAATGGAGTCGGCCTGTACGCCTTGTTGAGGATCTGCATGGACTCGACAATCTTGGCCTTCTGTTTTTGCTGGGCGTTAGTCATTACATAGGACGCGAATCGCCATGCTGAAGTTGAGTTCATCTCGATCGGAACGTACAGGAACATACCCATTCGCCACCTTCCTGGACTTGGCAATGACATGGAAGTAGATGTCAACATTGAATTGGTCATCTTTGCGCAGGGCAAGCCAGTCTTGTCAGTGGCGCGAGCAGTTGCCGCTTGCTGGTGAATCTCGTGGATGTTCCTTCATCTCCACCTGCCAGGTGGTGATGTTGCAACGTTTTTTTAACAATTCACCATTCTAGCTTCACTGGGCAGGTCTCTGGGATGAGCTGCCCCATGCAGGGGCGGTCAAGCGCTATACCTAGTGACTTAGTTCGTTGTTAGTTAAAAAAAAACTACAGTATGGCAGATTTAGTTTGTATTTGCGCGTTGGATTTATACATCTAGATCGTCCGGCCCTAACGCTAGTAAAAGGTGATACATGATGAGCAGGAAATCGGAAGCATCATGCTGGGCCACGTATTCCTGGTCAGGACGCGAAATCCCGATCGCATGAAACACCCGAGTTCCGCTTTGCCGGTTTGAGGGGGAGAGTATTGTGAAATTTCGCCGGCTTAACCAAGGACACTGGATATTATCATCCGACATAACGTTGAAGGTTGATATTATCATCGTCTAGCAAAATGTGGGGTACGGGGTACGGTTAGCTAGCCGTTGCAGAACAGGGTCCAATCGGCATCATGGTCCACGCAGTTCAAGCATGGAACAGCCCGTATAGGAATACTTGAAAGCCGAGGTGTCAAACTTGCATGCAATAGAATATAAAACATCTAGACGCAATGCTGGAGTATAAAAGCCTGCCTCCTATGCGATAAGAATTTATCATTCTTCGCTTTGCAAGTTCTGCTATAAGGTACATCATCATGCCATTTTCTACTGAACTGACGAGAAGACTCGGGATTCAATGTACGTTGCTGAAACAAAGGGTCACCAGTTGTCGGCTAACTCTGTTCTTCAGTTCCTGTTGTGCAAGGTGGCATGCAGCATGTCGGCACCGCTGATCTCGCTTCTGCCGTCTCCAATGCAGGAGGGCTGGGCCTTGTTACAGCTTTAAACTTTCGGCCTCCATCCAAGTTTCGCGATGAGATTCGACGCTGCCGCACGCTTACAAACAAACCGTTTGGCATCAACATCACCATGCTGCCTACCATAATGACTGTTGACTACGACGCATACGCCGCGATCGCAGTGGAAGAGGGTATTCGCGTTGTAGAAACGGCGGGCAACACTCCCGAGCCCGTTATCGGAAGGCTCAAGAAGGCTGGCATCATTGTCATCCACAAGTGCACCAGCCTTGAGCACGCCGAGACTGCTGTTCAGCTCGGTGCAGACTTCATCACCATCAGTGGTGTTGAGAGTGCTGCCCAGGTCGGCGAATCAAACTTAACCAATTTCATATTGTTCAGCCAGGCCCGGCAGAAGCTCAAGGTCCCGTTCATCGCGAGTGGTGGGTTCGCCGACGGCGCAGGGCTGGCTGCGGCCCTGGTTCTCGGCGCCGCAGGCATCGACATGGGCACGAGATTCATGTCGACTGCCGAGTCACCCGCGCACATCAACATTAAGAAAACTGTCGTCGAGTCTCAGGCGACTGATACGTCGCTGGTGCTGCGGCGCTGGCGCAATACTTTCCGTGCGTACAACAACAAGATCGCGCGCCAGGTGGTTGACATTGAGGCTACGAGCGAAACTGGAAACTTTGAAGAAGTGGCCGACCTGGTCATGGGCAGACGTGGAAAGGAAGTTTTCACTACTGGTGACCCAGAACGTGGTGTAAGTGACACTCATCCTCGCTCGTTGAGCAAGCAGCTAATGCAGAAAAGATATGGACAGCCGGTCAAGTCATGGGCTTAATTCACGACATTCCGACCTGCAAAGTACTCTTGACTCGTATGGAACGCGAAGCCGAAGCTGCGCTGCAGAATACACTGCTGTTGCAGACCTCGCCACCAAAGCTGTAGATCAAAGTCATGGATGGCTTAGCAGGGTCGTATTGGTGACAACGGATCAGATAGTAAATTAGAAATCGACACTTTGATATACAATGAATATGCCAGGAATTGCTGATATTCAAATCATATCAGCCAATGCAAATGTAACCAGGTTCACCTAATTCGTCTCATTGAAACTCTTTACGAGATGCCGTTTTGAGAGTTTGTCGGCATTTCGGCACTAACCCACCTGCATGGAAGTCCCTGGCGCTGTTGCGCTTCAGCCGCAGCCCCGACTGGCCTCGGCTGTGTCGCTGAGGACTAGAATTCATCTCAACGCTCCTAGCGCTAGGATAAAAACATAGTAACCGCACATTGAACAGTAACTATTATGGAATCAAAGTACCACAAGACTGCCGAGGAAGTGCCCGAAAGCTCTGAGACCCCGCCGATTCGTCGGCCCCGAGCCGCCGGCAGGCCACGGTCCGATGAATCAGCTTCAGATGCAGCAACCGCCGTATGCCATTCGCCGATACCCAACCTCACAGCCACAATTACTAAAAAATGGACATAGAAGCGAAAACTTCAGCTGCGACGGTCGCAGCAAACGTACAGAAAAAGAAAAGCCGCGGCGAGCAAAGGCCATGAGGAACGTGCCGCCCAACTCGAAGGCACCGTCTGCCAATTGGAGCAGATGTTGGCCAACTTTAAAGTCCATGCCACGCAGATGAACGTCGATGTTCAGTATCCGGGGCTTTACGCAGAGCTACAGTCTATGCAGACTTACCTGGCAGCTCAGAACAACGCATCGACTTCTGCTCAAGACGCGGGTGATCCTAGGATAGACGATGATCAGAAGCGGCCGCGGTTTCGGACCAATCAAGACGCACAGAGAGTTGATCAAAATCAGGATTGGGCATTCGCCACGCAAGAGAATGCCAGTGACGCACTGCCTGTCACCGAAGCGGCTTCTAATTCCTTGGTACCATTCGCGTCAACTCCGCCCCGGTCTGCCAGCCCGTTTTCGAGTTTCTGTTACTTGGAAACCCATATTCTGCCAGGACTGTCTGGACCGCAATCTTTCAGCTATCAGGAGGTGTCCTTCTCGCGCCGTCTGCAGCGGCAGTGCGTCGAGTTCTCGCTCAACCTGTTCGTCGATGAGCGGACAGACCCTGGCAAGCTGTACCGCGTCTTTCGTCTGGTACCCTGCGTGCAGGACAAGAAGCGGACGCTGCCCACGATTCAAAAGTTGATCACACTGGGGGCCGGAGAGGTGCTCGAGGTCGCGCAGCAGCCGTTCTACCGCATCGGCGGCGCGGGCGGGCACTACCCCCACTACGATCGCGAGGGCAAGATCAGCGAGCTGCCCAACACCCGGCTTCCGAAGCGGCTGCTGGGCATTCCCTACCACGTCGACACGTCGTCGCCGAGCTACCAGGAGTATCTCAATGTGTACGGGTTCGGTGAGGAATGGTACGACTGCGAAGACGTGGCGGGCTTCCTGCAGGACATGGGCTTCAGAGATGCTGCGCACCATGGGTCCGGGCTTGGCCCGATGGCGCGACCGCAGTACGAGTTTGATATTGATGCGTTTCTGCTCGGTAAGTCGGGCCCCCAAATGCCGTCGCTCCCTCCCTCCCATCTGGTCTGGCTGTGCTAATAAATCGCCATGGCAGAACTTGTACCTGCGTGTACCATGCTGGGCCGTGCGCCGGGATTTAGGCGAACTGCCGTCGTGGCGGCTTTTAATAATGCGCGACGACAGCAGCAAGCTGGTTGGATGAGAGCTTATCCAAGCTGAGAGCTGTCATTTACAGCCCGCTTTGTTAAAGTGTATCATGGCACGAAACCTAGATTCACGAAAGAAATGATACGATCACTCGCCTTAGCCCCATTTCTTAGGATCGGTTAGTTGTCATGTAGCAGCCCTTGCAGCCTTCAGCCAACAAATTTCGCTGCTTGTATTTTCTGTACCAAGTTGCTCCAGCTATTTTATACAGAATCAGCAGTTGAAAGAAGGCCAGCCTACTTGGCCCTTTCTGCGAAGCCAATATTAAATCAGCCTCGGGTGGTTTAAAAGCTTCCGCTCCGTACCCTTGTCGGCCGTCTTCTCCGGATCCCCGATGCCATTAGTGATTTATTGATGCCAATCGTGCTTGCAGGACAGGGCTTGGTCAGCACTAGACCTGTCACCCACTGGTAGCGACATTGCTGGACGGCCTGGGCCGCTAGAGCGGAGCGACACCTCTCAGACCAATTCTCCGCCCCTAATCGAAAAAGACTTTTTCTTCTCCTTGGATAAGACTTTCCGCAGCACTATCTCGTCATCGCTTGATTTCCGCATTTCTCAAGCTACTCGGTCATATATAATGAGCCAGTCTCATCTGCCTCTTGTCCAGTCGAAAGCGTGACTACAAGGGGCGTCATGTCGATGAAGCTAAAGTTCAGGCTCCAGCCAGTCCCACAGCAGGCTGCTCATCCGGCTCCCGGTTACAGGGCGTCGGACCTGGACTTCATCCATATCGAGGATCCGACAAAAGTCAAGGACGCAGAGACGCAGCGCAAAATTCGCCGGCATGTCATGCGCAAGCCGGATCGATCGCGAGCAGGCCGCGCTGCGTCCCACCGCCAGTCCGCGTCGGACCAGACCGACCTGGTGCCAATCCCGACGCCAGCAGAATTCGACTACTTCAAGGTGTGCACGCGCTTCGAATGCCTCTTTCGGTCCATGGATATGGTGTCCGAAGGGCTGCTGGCCATGACTGTCGCCGACATGTCATATCATTCGCAGCTGACGGTGGGTGATGACTTGGACCATCTGCGGAACTTGCCCATATACCGCCACAAAAGACCCATCAACGGTATAGCGCAATATACCGACTCGATAAATCTCGTGCGAGAGTCGATCACAGGGCTAGATAATATGCCCAGCCGGGATGCAGTCATCGGGACTATTGTATGCTTGGCTTATTTGGACATGCGCGTCGGCAACTTTGGACGGTGTAAGATGCACCTCGACGGACTCGTAAAAGTGGTGGAACTTTGTGGCGGCCTCGAGGCCATGGAATCTAGCCCGCCCATCCGGCAAGCCCTCTTTGTGGCCGACATTTTGGACTCTGCCATCATGGACTCTCTACCACGTTTTTCGCTCCCACGAGAAGCCCCCTTCGTGCCTCCAGGGTTCGTGGCGGCGCCTGGGCAGAGGATGCTTGACTGGTTGTCAAGTCCGAAATCATCTACTTCGTCTGACCCGGCTGCGAGAAGTGTTATTGAAAGCGCTTTCAAATCGGCCTCACAACTGGCATTCCTGCTGAACCGCTTCGGTGCCCAGGGTCAAATGTCTGTCAATCTTCTGCTTCCAGTTTGCAGGATCACGCACGAGATTTTGTCACTGCCATCACTGCCCTGCAGCAGCCGGTCTAGCAGCCGATCGAGCAGCGTGGCTAGCTTGGAGGGTGGAGGCGACCGACACACGACCCCAGCCGGCGCAATGGCAGAGCTTGTACGGCTAACGGTTTTATCCATGGTACGGATAGTCATGGCAAAGACGTCCGGCGACGATTTATATTGCGCAAACAATGCAGGCCTTGTCCTGCGCCAGCTGTTCCAGCAGACCGCGGATCAAGACTGGAAGAAATGCAACGATATCAGGCTCTGGATATTGGCGACGCAGACATTATTGGAAAGAGGCCCCCTAAGACACTGGTTCTTGGATGAAATGATTCGTACTATGTCGCTCTTGTCGATTAAATCTTACAAGAGTTTGGTGCCATGTCTGCAGAAGGTGGTGTGGATCGACAAACTGACCACACAAGAGATGGCGCAGCTGAAGCTTGACATTGACGGTCTCCTAGCAAGGCCAACAGGGGCAACATGAACCTTTTTCCCGAACCTTCCGGACCCAATCGCGGTGGATAAGTAACACCAGAAGAGCGCCTCATGATCCCTCACGTGTCGCCTTGGCTAGCCATAACAGGGAATAAAAGCAGCGGCGATCAATCAGCGCTCCCCGCAGGAGCCTTGCGGTTACCTAGTAGGGCAGCACCGCTCGGAGCCTTTTGCATTCGTATAAAGCGCGGGGTATTGATCAGCTTTTGTATTTTTTCTGCTCTCACAAAGAGATTGAAAGATAAACAATATTTTTGCAATGACTGCGAGCAATCTGAAATCTGAATATGACATCATATTCGCAGGAGGTGAGCTTACACAATCACTCATCACTCGTGTGTGTAAATTTAACAAGACAACAGGCGGCGCGACTGCCTGCGTTACTGCCAGTAGGCTTGCAAAAGCTGATCCAAGCCTGTCTATTCTCCTGATCGAACAGGGTCGTAACAACTTGGATGACCCTGCGGTGATTACTCCAGCCATGTTCCTGAGCCACCTGGCTCCAGACAGCAAAACTGTCATGGTCCGCAAGACTAAGAAAGAATCGGACATTGCAGATCGTGAACTGGTTGTGGCCTCTGGGGGTATCCTGGGTGGCGGCTCATCCATCAATTTCACCATGTACACACGAGGCGAGTTTCCTTCTCGGCCCAACGCATGATTTGATTAGATAGGCACTAATGCCCAAACCAGCTTCCGCAGTTGATTTCGATTCTTGGAAGACAGAAGGCTGGGATGGGGAAACTCTCACAGCTCTTGCAAACAAGGCGGAAAATCACCTGCTGGGCGACGCAGAGATCAACAAGAGCGCACACGGCCACAGTGGACCTGTCCAGATTACCTACGGAACTCAGCTGCCAAAGAACAACAATGACGATCTCTTGGGCGCCGCCGAAGCTCTTGGAATACCGCACAGAGACGTCCAAGATTTTCAAACTGGTCATGGATTTGAACGCTGCGCAAAGTACATTGGCTCCGACGGGAGGAGGCAAGACACGGCTCACTGCTACCTCCATCCCTTGATGAGGTCTGGCGACTGCCCCAACCTTCACATCTTGACTAGCTCGCTTGTTCGTGGCATCAGGTTTGATGGCACTCGAGCCATCGGTGTCGAGTACGAGCCGACCGAAAACCCAGACGGAGCAGCCGCCGTGTTTATTGGCGCGAAGAAGCAGATCGTGGTAGCTGCAGGTGCACTCAACACGCCGCTCATTCTCGAGCGATCGGGCGTTGGCAAAGGTGACCTACTACGCGAGCATGGAATCAACGTCGTCTCCGACCTGCCCGGAGTCGGAGAGGACTACCAAGACCACCACCTGTTAACGTACCCTTACAAAGCATTCCTGACAGCCGAAAACTCCTTTGGTGAGCTTCTTACCGGCCGCGAAGATTTTTTCAAGGCCATGGCCGAGGGGTCTTCCAAGATGGCCTGGAACGGGATCGACCTTGCCGGCAAACTACGCCCGTCGGAGGAAGAGGTGGCGCAGCTCGATCCTGCCTTCCAAGAGTGTTGGGAGCGCGACTTTAAGCATCAACCATCACGCCCAGTCATCTTCTTTGCGTATTTTTTCGGATATTTTGGCGACTACGCTGCGCTGAACGAACCGGTTGGCGAACACGCCTATTACATAACGAGCGGCACGTTCACGGCATACCCGTACGCCCGCGGCAGCATTCACATTACCGCCGATGACCCGCGCGCGCCGCCTGATTTTGTCACCGGCTACCTGAAGAACCCGGTGGACCTGACGAAGCAGGTGTGGGCATACAAGAAGCAGCGAGAGATTATGCGGCGCACGGATAAGTACGCTGGCGAGATGGCCGCGGGACATCCAGCGTTCCCTGCCGGCAGCATGGCCGCTTGTCGGGATGGCCCAGTGGTGGAGGGAGGCTTCAAGAGTGTCGAGGACAGGGCGGCGCTGTCGCCCGTTCAGTACAGCAAGGAGGATGACGCTGCGATTGAGGACTGGATCCGGTCGCATCTCGAGACGGGCTGGCACTCGATTGGCACTTGCAAGATGGCGCCACGTGAGCAAGGCGGTGTGGTGGACAAACATCTCAACGTATATGGCACGCAAGGTCTAAAGATTGCCGATCTTTCGATTGCGCCGGAGAATGTGGGCGCAAACACATACAACACGGCGATTATTGTTGGCGAGAAAGCTGCGCAAATTATCGGCAATGAGCTCGGTCTCACCATCGATTGAAGGCAGATAACAGAAATGGCGACTAGATCTATTTCGTAAATACATTATAACAAGTTGATGCCCTGTGTTATTCTGGTAATCCTAGTCCAGACTCGATGAGCCACGCACCCCGATAAGGGAGGTACTATAATTTATGAATTACATAAATACAGCTAGTTATTCAAGAATTCGAAAGCGCGAGAACTATAAATCGCTTCAAAG
Source organism: Aphanocladium album (assembly GCA_029218145.1). Taxonomy (NCBI): domain Eukaryota; kingdom Fungi; phylum Ascomycota; class Sordariomycetes; order Hypocreales; genus Aphanocladium; species Aphanocladium album. The sequence goes on from JARDXD010001932.1 coordinate 38,070, forward strand.
AATATCAAGAAATATATAAAAACTCCGTTTATGTATTGTATCATTAATCTGTACCCTCGTAGAGCGTGCATAGCAACGTGTTAAGCTCGCCGCTGTCTGAATGAGTCCCCGTATTAACGCCATGTCCATCGTGTTTGAACAAAAATCACTTCTTGGAATCTGTCAAATCCAAATCTTCGAAACCCTCCTCCACCGGCTTCGTCTCTACCGACTGGCGCGGCGGCAGCGCCGGGGGCGGGCCCTTGGGCAGCACGATAACCGGCTTTGGCGCCGCCTTCTCCTCCGCGTCCAGAAACTCGCCATCCTCGTGTCCTTGACCATTCACTTCCTCCCGCAGCCTGCTGCCGTCCGCGCCCGACGAGTACGGGCTGTCCGGCTTTCCGTTTGTCTCCTTTTCCTCGTAACTCGGCGGCAAGTCGCCGTCACCTTCCGGCACCGGCTGGACGGGGTGGTGATGGTGCGCCGCCGTCAGCACGCGCGGGCTGTGGCGGCCGCTCGGTGTGGGACTCGTAGCCATCGGTGCGTTCTCGTCGTCTCCCGTTTGCGTGCCGGCGTCGACGGACCGCGCGCTGCTGTGGCTCCAGCGCGGATTCTTCGTCGTCGACCCCAAAGCGGCGGCGCTGAAGCTGGACCGCGTGGGCGTCGAGGCCGTGTTGGCGCGCGACCGGCGCTGGGTCGACGGCGGGCGGAACTCGAAATCGTCGCTCGACACGCGGGCGTGGGAGCCGGCCTCGACAATGTTGAGGCCCTCCTTCTCGAGGGCCGCGACGCCGTAGGGATCCGGGTCGTCCTCCTCGGGGAAGCCAAACGTGGCCGTGGGCGACGCGACGTTGTGGTCGCCGGGCGCGAGCTCATTCTCCAGCTCGGCCATGACGTCGTCGTCGACGTCGCTGCGGCCCTCGGCGGCCTTGAGCGTCTCCATCAGCTTGCGCGTCTCGCGCGGCACGTGGCGCACCTTGCCCGCGAGGATGTCGACGACGCCAATCGCCGTCTCGTTGTAGAAGCGCGCGTTCTCGTCCGTGCGCTCAATGACAATCGTGCCGTCGACCTGGACGCCCGCGTAGAAGCCCCTCGACTTGAGATACGTGAACACGGGCCGGTTGGCCTGCTTCCACTTGCCGTCGTTCTCCAGCACGCCGCCGACGCCGACGGGCCCGGCTACGGCGCTGATCTCGCCGCCGATGGTGGCGCGGATCTTGGTGAAGGCCTCGAGCGCCTTGCGGTTGTTGATGACGAGCACGCAGTCGTAAATGTCGACGCCGACGAGGAAGCCCAGGCCGGCCGTGTGCAGCATGATGCCCGAGGGCGGCGACCACTCGCCGTCCTCCTGGCGCGCGACCAGCACGCCGGAGCCGCCGGCGCCCGAGATCCAGAGGCCGGTACGCATGGTGGTGAAGATGGCGAGGCCGACGGCATTTTCAATGACTTTTTGGGGAATCTTCTTGATGACTTTCTGCTTCTGCTTTGGCCCGTCCTCGCCGGCGAACTCTTCCTCGGCGTAGAAGCCGTCCTCTGTGAGGTGTTAGTGCTGTGTCGTGAAGCGGCAGCGTCGGTCGACATGGGGCCGGCGTCGCCTCAAATGGTGGTAAAGGGCCTTGAAGCATCCAAGCTTGGAGTTTGTTTTGGATTTAACATACTGCAGAACGATTTTAGAATTCGGGCGGCCTTGTCACTTTCTTTATCGAGGGTCGTTGGCCAAAAGGCTTCGCTGCCAATACGGTTGGAGAACTTGTTAATGGGTGCGCCGAGCTTGTCGACGACTTTGAAAGCCTTGTCGAAGCCCTTTTTGCTTCCCTTTTTTGTCGCGTCCCATGATGGGAGATATGACGCAACCTTTTGCATTATGACGAGCCGGCAGCTACAGCAATGTAGCTTTGGTGCGTGGCTAACACAGAACTAAGAGGAGGGAACTGTCTGTGTACTGTCTGCAGCGCTGGTCAAGGGGGGTCATTAAAAAAGATTCAAAAGTACAAATCAAAGAGGGCGAGGACGGGGGAAATCAGGGTTCAGAGAGATTTTTAAGCCAAAAAGGCATGACGTTGCTGCCGAGAGTGCCGGATGGCGGAGCTGTAGCGGGTGACGCGGCTGACAATTCCGGGTCGGGCAGAGCGATCGCAGGCCGAGGACACTCCACCAGTCACCGGGAGGCACGGATGCGAGGGGCGGGGCAGTGGTTTAAATAATGACTGTTGTCTACGTTTCTATAACAAGAGGGCTTTGGTTCCCATTTTCTCACTTGTTCTTGGGCTGGTTGTCGCGGTGTCGCATCAAGTTCCTTTGGGCGAGCTGCAATGATGGCAGAAATAGAGTTTACAAAGCGAGCCATCTCAAAGCACTTTCGGCGAAGACAGTTGACCAGTGTGGAGAGTCTATCAATGGTTTGCTAACACGGAGGCCGTTAAAAGCTTTATTCCTGTGACGAAGTTGGTGAGCATACCAGTAGACGTCGGTCTAGGGTAAGCCCAAGTGTGTAACCATAACGAGTGGCATCCGCCGACTCGCTTACAAGTCACAGTCAATGTTAATGCAGGAGTATTAAGAGCAGATATATTCGACATACTGCTACTACTCGGTATGAAAATCGATTTTGCGACGCATTTTTGTGCTCGTCATTGCATCTACCTTACGTACTTAGTGCAGCATGCAGACGCATGTAATCGTCCAGCCTCCTGGCGGGGTAGGCTGTGCACTGCAGGTAGGTACAGGCACCGGCATGACTGGGAAGCCTCAACTGCGATAATCCGACTGACTCTGTAATCAGATCAGTTCGCACAAACTATGAACATGCGGCTCAATCCTAGCCTCAGAACGAACCATGGAAGACAAGGTTTTCGGATTTAATCTGCAGCACAAGTGCCCTCTACTTCTGTTGAGAAGGCAACCCCACTAGCTCAGCGGGTCCCGGACACATTTTAGCGCTCACCATGCGCTGGAAGGACGCTAGACTGCTGCCGGAACCCGCTAAAGCTTTCGCGAATGGCCGCTGGAAGCACCTGAAGCTGCTACGTCAGCCTTCTGCAGGCACTGTAGGCACTGTAAAAGCGGCCCGCACAAACTACAACCGTCTCGGTTCGGTTCTGGCCATCGCAGCGCCGCCCAGCACCCGCTCAAAGTACAGCCTCCCTCCGTTTCCCTCTTCCTGTCGCGCATCCGTCTTCTTGCATACTCTGAGATACATCCCCAGGGCTTGCGCGACCTGTGCTGCGACTTCTCACCCGTCGAAACCAAGTGCGCAGTTCGAGAATGACTGTGTAATCTTTTTTTTCGCATCGCTCGATACAACCGCATCTTCATCTTTGCTGCGCGACGACGACCCTGCGACACACCCGCAACCTCTGATGGTCACCCCATCACCACCAGCCTCCTTGAGCCCTTGCGACCGAGGACTCGCACCGACTCGACCACCATGGCCTTCCTAGAAGACCCCCGCCTGCGACAGCGCTGGAACCAGATCACCCACGACGCCGAGGCCGTCACCGAAAATGCCGCCGCCGGCATCTGGTCCTTTCAGCAGCACTACATCAACCCATGCTTCGGATACGTGGGCGGCTCCCTCGAGCAGTGCACCGCCGTCTGCCTGGGCGATCCCGATGAGCGCCTGCGCCGTCGCCGCGAGCGCGAGCGCGGCCGTGCAGGCGCCGAATACTCCTTTGACTTTTACGACGACTGGTACGACGAGCAGCCTGCCGAAGATGGCAGCACAGGCCCAGGCTTCTTTGGCAGCTGGGCTGGCGAAGACTGGGATCGCCTCCTCGCGGGCAGCGGCAGCCAGCGCAAGCACCTCGGTGGCGAAGGCAGCGGCGGCGCCACGACCACGGAGCAGCCCCGGCGCAAACGAGGCATGAGCTACGGCACCCGAGGCTCGCGGCGCAAGGCGAGCGAGCACGACCCGACCATCATCCCCAGCACCCAACCCATCGGTTTCCTGAGCAAGCTGCCCTGGAAAATGGGCGGCACGCTGCGGTACAAGCCCAGCGCCGCTGACTTGCAGGATCACCCAGGCAAACCCGAGAATCCAGAGACGGCACCTTTGCTCGGCAGCGACGACGAGTCAGACTATGGCCAACTGATTGTGCCGCGCAAACGAAGCGACACGACAGGCTCTGGTGGAACGGGACACACCTCGGACTCTTATCGCTCGCGCGGTGATTTATTCCCGTCAGATGGCGAAGGCGAGGAGGATGCCATCGTGCTGGATGACGACGTCACATATGACATGGTACGGAACGACCGCAGTAGCGGGAAGAGCGATAAAACAAGAAGCAGCAAAGGAAAGCGACCAGTCGAGGGCGGAAACTTTTTTGGAACACGGACACTCTCGAGAACGACGATAGCATCGAATTCATCGGCAGACACTGTGCCACTGCGGCGCTCGATCTCATCGCTGGCCATGAGCCCAGCGGCAGCTGAGCGGGTGCCGTCACTGCACGACCTGGAAATGGAAGAAGAACGCCTTCAACAAGAAGAAGACCTAGAAGTGGCCCGTAAAAAAGAGGCCGCTTTACAATTAGCAACGCAGCTGGGACTATCACCGTCCAGCACAGACATTTCTTCCACTGCCGAGCCCAAGCCCTTATCATCAACAGACATTGTACAGATCTCGCAGCAATCTTGGGACGCAACGAGCACGACTGCCAATGGCGAGTCGCGAAAACAAAAATCGAGACAAGGTTCTCAAGCAAGCGAGAACGGGTTTGTGCCCGCGCGACTACCGCACTTTACCTCATGATGCCATTTCGACAAGACATATTCCGCATAACCTCTGTACATATTACGACGTGACGGGCTGCATTGGGCTTGCGCATACACATACAAGGTGCGCTGGCGCATGAAACAGGATTCAAAGACGGCGAGGCGGACTCGCCAAGCATACCGATTTAGCGTTGTATTGTTTATATATTTTTGGGGTATCGTGCCTGAATGGAGTTTTCGAATGGATCATGGTTCCGAGCCACTTTTAATTTTCAATTGCGATATGATGTGCATGTGCATGATTCGATAGTAGAACTACGAAGTAGACAAGGTTGAGTATTAATATATAAAAAGACAATGTCTGCGCTTCTTACAAGTAAATGACCGGATTGGCGACGTCACAGCGTCCCGTCCGTCGTTACGTCCGTGACAGCGGTGGCCCTCCCCGCTGAAGAATCTGGGGTCGCCGCCTCGCCACAAGGCCTCGGCATCTGTTACCCCACAAACACCACCAACGCTGATATAACCGAGTGCCAGCGACACCTACAAGAAGCCGCTTCATCCGTCTCCGATCACTTGCATCACCAGCTTCCCCTCACTGCTGTTTCTTCATAGACCCATTCAGGCGACACTGTGAAAAGACAAAACCCTCACTCAATCTCGCCGTCTTCATCTGAGCCAGGAATCAACCGTGCCCGGTTACATACACACAACAACACACAGCAACCACCCAGAACATCACACATCACAATGGCTCCCACGGGCCCCATCACAACAGAGCTCACCAAGGTGCTCGGCATCAAGCACCCCATCCTGCTCGCCGGCATGGCCCGCGTGTCGGGCGGCCCCCTCGCCGCGGCCGTCTCCAACGCCGGCGGCCTCGGCGTCATCGGCGGCTTCAAGTACACGCCGCAGCAGCTCAAGGACATCCTCGCCGAGATGAAGGCCAACCTCGCGCGCCCGGACCTGCCCTTTGGCGTGGACCTGGCCCTGCCGCAGGTCGGCGGCAACGCGCGCAAGACCAACTACGACTACACCGACGGCAAGCTCGACGAGCTCATCGACCTGACGATTGAGAGCGGCGCCAAGCTCTTTGTCAGCGCCGTCGGCGTCCCGCCCAAGTACATCATCGACAAGCTGCACGCCAACAACATCTTGGTCATGAACATGGTCGGCCACCCCAAGCACGCGAAGAAGGCGCTGGACCTCGGCGTCGACATGGTCTGCGCGCAGGGCACCGAGGGCGGCGGCCACACGGGCGAGATTGCCACGTCCATCCTCATCCCCGCCGTCGTCGACGTGGCCAAGCAGTACCGCCCGCCGATGCTGGGCGGCGCGACCGCCATTGTCGTCGCCGCGGGCGGCATCTCCAACGGCCGCGGCCTGGCGTCGTCGCTGATGCAGGGCGCCGAGGGCGTCTGGGTCGGCACGCGCTTCGTGGCGTCCAAGGAGGCCAACTGCAGCGAGCAGCACAAGGACGCCGTCGTGTCTTGCGAGTACGACGAGACCGAGCGCTCGCTGGTGCTGACGGGTCGCCCGCTGCGTCTCAAGCTCAACGACTACATCCGCCAGTGGCACAAGCGGCCCCACGAGATCCAGGAGCTGTGCGACAAGGGTGTCGCGCCCATCGTGCACGATTTTGATATCGGAAAGGAGGATATTGACATGCCGCACTTGATGGGCCAGGTTGCCGCCTCTATCACAAAGGTCCAGCCTGCTGGCGAGATTGTTGATGAAATGGTGGCAGAGGCTACAGAGATGCTGCACAAGGCAAGCACGTTTGTTGGACCGTCTAGCAAGCTCTAAAAATGTAACTTACTATATGAATTGTATATTTTCTAGTTTTATTTTATTTTCATGCAGGGCTGCAATACTGTCGCGTGCCATCTACTGCGCCGTGTCGCGTGCGAATCGCGCACTGTAACACTGTACCAGCCACCAGTGGGGCAATTCCATTTTGGGCGGCGCAACTTTTTCTTATCGATACTGCAGCCAGAACTTTTTTTCTTGCGCCCGCTCATTGACACCCGGCCATTGCAAAATCCTCGACTCTCCAGCCGATTGTACATCACCGCTCCAACGGCCACATACACATCACACCACACAATGGATCACTCAATAAAGAAGCGCAAGCGCAGAGACGCCGAGGCTGCTGCTGCTGCCACCGCCCCTGCCAAGACGAACAGTGCCGACAAGATCTCCAAGAAGACGAAAAAGTCCAAGAAGCCTCAGCCCGAAGAGGAAGAGGACGACGAGGACGACTTTGAAGGTTTCGAAGAAGAGGAGCAGGAAGACGAGGATGAAGAGGTAGAAGATGCCGAGGAACAGGCCGAAGAGGACGACGATGAGGAAATGAACGGCGACGACCTCCCGACCGACAATGCTCCCATACTACCCATGGCCGCCGACGCCCAGTCGTTTGACGAGCTGAAGCTTTCCGAGAAGACGATGACTGCGATCAAGGAAATGGGCTTCACCAAGATGACCAGCATTCAGAAGAGTGTACGTCTTTTCGGCCGATTCGAGTTATCCGTATTCGTACAATACTAACAATATGAAGGCTATTCCCCCCCTCATGGCTGGCAAGGACGTGCTTGGTGCCGCCAAGACTGGTTCAGGCAAGACGCTGGCGTTCCTGATTCCCGCCATCGAAATTCTCTCCTCGCTCCGATTCAAGCCCCGCAACGGCACCGGCGTCATTGTCGTCTCGCCGACGCGCGAGCTGGCGCTGCAAATCTTTGGCGTCGCCCGCGAGCTCATGAAGCACCATTCTCAGACCTACGGCATCGTCATGGGCGGCGCCAACCGCAAGGCCGAGGCCGAGAAGCTGTCCAAGGGCGTCAACCTGCTCATCGCCACCCCCGGCCGCCTGCTCGACCACCTGCTCAACACGCCCTTTGTTTTCAAGAACCTCAAGTCGCTCATTATTGACGAGGCCGACCGGATCCTCGAGGTCGGTTTCGAGGACGAAATTCGCCAGATCGTCAAGGTCCTGGCCAACGACGACCGTCAGACCATGCTCTTCTCCGCCACGCAGACGACTAAGGTCGAGGACCTCGCCAGGATATCGCTGCGGCCGGGCCCGCTCTACATCAACGTCGACGAGGAGCAGCAGTACAGCACCGTCGACGGCCTCGAGCAAGGCTACGTCCTGTGCGACGCCGACAAGCGCTTCATCCTGCTCTTCTCCTTCCTCCGCCAGATGCACCAGAAGAAGAAGAAGGTCATTGTCTTCTTCAGCTCCTGCAACTCGGTCAAGTACTACGCCGAGCTGCTCAACTATATCGACTGCCCCGTGCTGGACCTGCACGGCAAGCAAAAACAGCAAAAGCGCACAAACACATTTTTCGAATTCAGCAACGCTCCCCACGGTATTCTGATTTGCACAGATGTCGCCGCCCGTGGTCTCGATGTACGTCAAACAACCACACACATCCTGTTTTCCTCACAACTCACTAACCCGCAATAGATCCCCGCCGTCGACTTCATCGTCCAGTTCGACCCCCCGGACAACACCCGCGACTATATCCACCGCGTCGGCCGCACCGCCCGAGGCGCCGGCAAGACGGGTCGCAGCCTGCTCTTCCTGCAGCCTAACGAGGTCGGCTTCTTGTCCCACCTCAAGGCGGCGCGCGTGCCCGTCGTCGAGTTTGAGTTCCCCAGCAAGAAGATTGTCAACGTGCAGTCGCAGCTCGAGAAGCTCATCGGCAAAAATTACTACCTGCAGCAGAGCGCCAAGGACGCATTCAAGTCGTACCTCCACGCCTACGCCAGCCACAGCCTGCGCTCCGTCTACGACGTCAACAAGCTCGACCTGGCCAAGGTCGGCAAGGGCTTCGGCTTCCCCACGCCGCCCCGCGTCGACATCACCCTCGGCGGCTCCATGAGCAGGGAGCGCGTGCAGGGCCGGCGGTCGTACGGCAGTCAGCCTCGTCAAAAGTTTAACGGCAAGCGGCGCTAAAAAAAAGAGAAGTTTGGGTTGTTTTAATATTTGGTTGTTTTCATTGCAGATCATATGAAGTCTTTTTGACAAAAATTTGTTTAGTATGGATTTAGGCATATTCTAGACGAGAAGAATGAGATATATATATTGTTAACCTGGCTGTCTCTTTCCTGAATTACGTTGGACTGTAGACTGTACATGCAGCCTACCGGCCTAATAGCTTATTGATGAAGAATTTGACAATCTTCCAGAATCTCAGACGTACTCTGGTTTCACGGAGGATTAGTGGCCCTTGCTACTTCCCCTTTAAAGACTTCGCTAAACATCCGAAACGGGTGTGCAAAGCGAGCCTGTTGCAGTGTCTAAAATGACTGCATTTCTCGCTGACCTTCTAGGTACTGAGGAATTTTGGCTTCAGCTCGCATTCACGCCACGCCATTCCTACAAGCGATGCATGCCAGTCGCTGTAGTAGCCAATGGTGACACAGAGCATATCTACTAGTCACTGATTTGTCTCACTTTTCATGTTACCCTTCTTCGCTCATTCATTGCCATTATTGCAGGTCTTTCTCTCTTTTTCTGCGAACTGCAGAAAAGACAGAGCTCGAAGAACTTTCGGCGGAAGCGCAAAAAATACCTGCTCTCCTGCTATAATATCAGGTTCCAGCAATGAACTTGTTTTACCTGGCATCTTTCCTCGCTATTTCTACGGCTCTGCCGCAGGGCAATGTTGTAAGTTGTCTTTTTTTTTCCCTACGGCGTCGCGGAAATGCTTGCTGCTTCATGAAACCACGATTCGCGACTCATTCAAGACGGAAGTACTCACAAGCCTGTGTGTAGGAGGATCTCTCGTTCGCAATAGAGTCGCAGGGACAAAGCGGCCAAGAAATCCCCGCAAGGCCTCATAAATATCAATCATGTGGAGGAATGCGCGTGCGGCCTGTGAACTGCGAAGCAGGATTCGAATGCATGGACGACCCTCGCAAAGGCGGCTGCGGCATGGCCTGCGACGCACCTGGCATCTGCGTCTCCAAGAAAGTGCCCCCGTGTGGAGGATTTGCAGGTTTCCAGTGTCCGAAAGGACGGAATTTGAAATGCTACGACAGACCGAATGATGGATGCAATCCGAAGAAGGGTGGCGCTGATTGTATCGGTATTTGCTTGTAGAAGATTTAGGATAGTGAGAGTACATCTTGCTTGTACGTATGTTAAGCTGGCTCGAATCAGGTCATCAAATCGTGATCTTCATGTTAACCAGCAAAACTGGTTTGGATCCAGCTAGTTCTTGATTCCTTCTATCGACCCTTTTCTCGTTTAACTCACACTGCTGCCACAGCGTAAGTATCGTGACAAAGTAAAGACCTCTACGATCTGTACTATGATCACTAACCCCCAAAATTTCCAATCTCAGACGGGTCGCGCGCGTATTCCTCGCGAAAAGTTCCATTTGTCCCACTGTTGGAGCGTGAGCACCCATCCTGACTGAAGTGAGTACAGTATGTGATACTTGGTTGTGCACTGCAAGGCTGTGATACGATGTTACTCTTAACTACAAAGGTACTTGGCAACGGAGCGCAGGGTATTGCCAAATCAGGCTGGCCCAGAAATCAGGCTCCGAGGCACCTCCTTGAAGTTATTTAACTTACCACAACTAGAAAAGTGCAAATAGGTGAATAAAGCCGCTCATGTAAAGCACAAGCAAGCTTCGTCTCTTCCGTCTCCTCCCTGCCCCGCACCAAAAACCACCAAGCCATGTTAGAGTCAAAGCTTCGAATCGCCATCATAGGGGGTGGAATATGAGGAATTTGCGTGGCTAACGCCCTGTTTAAGAAGCCTCATCTGGATGTTCACGTCTACGAAGCCAAGCCCGAATTATCGGAGCGCGGCGCAGCAATCATCCTCGGGCACTATAGTATCTCTGCACTTGAAGCCATTATTCATTCCGCCGGAGATGTTGTACTAGCCAAAGCAGACGCACTGGAGATGAATGCGTCTGTTTTACTGATGGTATGTACATTCGACTTTCATTTGGCTTTCGCACACTCGGCGTCTATCTTTGCGCAGCATGCAGCGACTCTCGAGTAGATTAGTAGCCTCTGACTTTTGCGCTCTGCAGGCTTCCGGACCGTACGCTGGTGAACAGATAATGCAGCAACCGAAAACAAAGCAAAGCAGCGTTGTCCACCGAGCGGCGTTCCTCTCTGCTCTGATGGCGCCACTGCCCCAGGAAATGCTGCATGTCAGCAAGAAGCTGGCGTCAATAGACACGTCCGGGAGCAAAGTCAATGTAGCCTTCGGCGATGGCACCACCGAGACCTTTGACGCCCTCATCGGAGCCGACGGCATCTGGGGCACAGTGCGCAGGCACGTCCTCCAAGACGCGGCTGCTGAGCACGCGGCCACCCCTGCTGGCTATTGGGACACGAGGTGCTTGGTGCCGTACGAAAAGGCTAAAGAGAAGCTTGGCGCACAGTACTTTACCGAGTATCGGCAGCACGGTTGGTGCGGCGACGGCGGCTTCATCCTGTTCGACCCCCTAGACAATGGCGAGACGGTACAGTGTATCATGTCGGCAGTCGAAAAGGGCCACTCAGATGAAAGAGGCCAGCCTCTTACCCGCGAAATACTTGAGACTACATTTAAAGAATGGCTGGATGGGCCCATTGCGAAGAACATGATAGATGTAAGTTCGCAGCCCTGGTTTCTTTTTACGAACTCGGTACTAACGAACGGAGCTAGCTCGTGCTTGAGAATCACAATCTTAAGGGGCATTCTCAATGTGAGCACAAGTCTACCCCCACCTATGCTAACGGCAACGTTTGTATCATGGGCGATGCCGCTCATGCGACCACACCGTGGCAGGGCAGCGGCGCTGGGATGGCCATCGAGGACGCCGCAACCCTCGGTGCCTTGCTGGGCGATGCAAAGACCCCGGCAGATGTAGCCATCGCATTCCAAGCATTCGACCTGGTGCGACGACCCCGCTGTCAGAAAATTGTTGAATCAAGCAACGGCACGGGGCGGCTCATGTGTCTTCAGGACGAGGCGGATGGCGTCGACCCTAGCAACGTGCTAGCCCTGCTTGCTCCACGCTGGAACTTTATCAGAGCTTACGACGTTGAGGAGGACATGGCCAAGGCAGTCGCCCGGGCAAATGAGCTCAAATCAAAATGAGACTCTAAATACATGACCAGCATGCTTTCATATTTGTCTCAAACGCTTCCTGGCCTGACGACAGACCCTCGTTCGTACTAATTCAGGATAGAAACTGGGCGATGCAAGAAGGGGTAGGATGGGAGAGCGCAGTATTAAGCACTTTACAGAGGGGGGTACACGTGAACACACTCAAAATCCGTATTGCTTACATTGGTTCACTGAGAAACAGCGAAACAGTGTAAGCCTCTTGTTACTGCGCGCCATGACTGTCTGAGCGCTGTGAGATGTATTAGACACCCAAGCTTCTTAGAGAGTGAAAGATGCTTTCATTCTTGAATGACGTACCTCGCGACAGATGAAGAAGACTAGTGTTCTAAATTTAAAACAAAAAGAAGATCTTGATTAGCATTCGACGCGTCAAATCCTTAGATTTGGACGGTCAGAGGCAGATCGTTGATCAATACCTCGGGCCGTATACTAGTGGCAGCTTGGTGTGGGGATGGTCGTCCGCTCCGGCGACATGGCAACTCAGCCACAACCTTGCGTCGTCATCTCATCTCCTTACTGAGTTTTATTTGGTCTCATTAATTGAGCTCATACTTAGCCACCGAAGGTCTGAAAATTTTCGTGTCTTTGAATCTTGAACCGATTCGGCTCCGCCATAGCGCCGGTTCGTGTGACCCGAGACCTCCGGCTCCGCCCGTTACATCATGACGGAGATTCACGACGCCGCGGTGAGCTTCATCGCGAAGCAGGTCCGGCGCTTTTTCGAAATCAACAAGCCCTTCCGCATCTATCACGGCTCGACCAACAGCACGCGCACCTCGCAGCGGCGCGCCGACAACACCATTGACACCAGCCAGCTGACGCATGTCCTCTCCGTCGACGTTGTCTCCAGGACGGCGCTCGTAGAGCCAAATGTCCCCATGGATGCGCTCGTCGACGCGACGCTGGCGCACGGCCTGGTGCCACCGGTGGTAATGGAGTTTCCCGGCATCACGGTCGGCGGCGGCTTCTCGGGCATGGCCGGCGAGAGCAGCTCCTTTCGCTCGGGCGCGTTTGATGCGACGATGCGCTCGATTGAGATTGTGCTGCCGACGGGTGAGGTGGTGCGCGCGTCCAAGACGGATAACGCGGAGCTGTTCTGGGGTGCGGCATCGGCGTTTGGTACGCTGGGTGTCGTGACGCTGCTTGAGATTGAGCTTCGCGAGGCGCGGGAATATGTCGAGCTGACGTATTCATTGACGACGAATAGCAGGGATACAGTGAGAGTAATGGAAGAAGCGGCCGCCGATAAGGCTACGGATTACATCGACGGTATCGTCTTCAGTAAAGATGCTACCGTCATTTGCATAGGGAAGCTTACAGATGAGATGCCGAAAGGAAAAGCGCCGCAAAAACTGTCACGGCGGAATGACCCGTGGTTCTACATCCGGGCCAGAGACGTTCTAAAACAGCTGCAAAGAAACACCGCACAAGATGCAACAAACACAGTCGTCGACTACATTCCACTCAGAGACTACCTATTCCGCTATGATCGCGGTGGCTTCTGGGTCGCCAAGTATGCCTTCAACTACTTCCTCACGCCTTTCAATCGCATCACCCGCTCTGCGCTGGACCGGTTCATGCATGCCCGCGTCATGTACCGCGCGGTGCACAAGAGTGGCCTCGCCGACACCCACATAGTGCAAGACGTCGGCGTGCCGTACGACGCGGTCGAAGACTTCCAGAGCTGGCTCGACACCAACTTTGCCATCTACCCGCTTTGGCTGTGCCCGCTCCGGGTCCAGCGCGACAGCCCCGACGCCGAGCACGGGCTGCACGCCGAGTTCGGCAGGCCCAACGCGCCAAACCTCATGAACTTTGGCGTCTGGGGCAAGGTCCCCGGCGACCGCCGCGCCGTCGTCGCCAAGAACCGCGACCTCGAGCGCAAGGTGCAGGCCCTCGGCGGGAAGAAGTGGCTGTACGCGCACGCGTACTACCCCGAGGACGAATTCTGGGCGCACTACGACCGGGCGTCGTACGATGCTCTCCGGCATAAGTATCACGCAGAGTACCTGCCGAGCGTGTACGACAAGGTCAAGGTCGACGTGGACGCGGAGGAGGCGGCGGTCCGCGCCACGTGGAAGACGAGGGCGAAGCATCAGGTTAAGGAGATTTGGCCATTGCGAGGACTGTACGGCTTCTACAAGGCCGCTGCCGGAGGGGACTACTTGCTGCAAAGAAGTCCTGCAAAGACTGCAGTAGCGGCTGGCGACAAGCCGTCTTGAACCGAACTAGACAGAATCGAAAGTTGCCAGGATGCTTAAAGCAACAGTTAGTAGATTAAAAAAATATATAGTATATGTTGAAAAGTCTAGGCCGTGAAAAGATCTCAAGGCGCACAATTATCGTAATAAAAACAAAACCACGTAAACTTTTTCGCGTCGCTATTCTCAACTGCCACATTCGTATGCCTCCCGCTGGGTATCAATACAATCGTGTGCGTTTTCAGCCACCATGCAGCCTCTCGCTTGTTCTTTCGGTGGGATTTCACCGCTCCCGGTGTCATTAAAAAGAAGGGCCTTCAGCGTGCCTGAACAGCAACGGCATGCGTTGCACCGTTCGCCGAGCGAACGTCTGCGCCTGGGAACTGGACTTCTTCCTTGAGGCTTTCGAGCCGGACCTTGGGCGCGGGGCCGGACGGGGCCGTTGTCGGGCTCGCTGACGGTGGAGTCATGGAGGACTGGCGGCGGATGCGAGTGCGCAGCATGCCGCTCGACGCTCTTGGGCCAGCCATGGTATGTGTGTATGTATGTGTGTGTGTGTGTGTGTGTGTGTATAAAGAACAATTCTCGCTTCTGCGCCTGTGTTGAAGAAGAAGGAGGAACCGCAACGACGACGGAAAGCAGGAAACGAGAGACGGACCAGAGAAAAGAGAGAATAAGTTGTCTGACAAGAAAAAACAAAAGAGTGCTTCCCTCCGACTTTTCAGGATGCGTGGTGTGTCCCGACTTACTACATATCAGGCAGCCAGGCAGGACCGCCATGCCAAGCTAACACAAATTAAGAGAAAATGCTTGCTTTTCAGGTGCGACAACCACAGGCACGGTCGGAAAACAAGAGACAACACCGTCTTTTAGCTGCCACCACGACGAGCACCGGGCGCCGCCTTGGCGTGCCGATGATGCTGGGATGTGTGCTGCGCGAGTGTCGCGCTCGGGCAGGGATCAGCGCTCCCCATGGCTTGCGTTTCCTACTCGGGCACGAGTTTTAGCGTGGGTTCATACTGAGTGTTTTCTCACCCCAGCGGTGTCACCACACCCACTGGAGCTTCCTTCCAATGCTAGTGTGTGTGGGCTGTTGCCAGCCTTCTTGTACATGTGTACATGGACGGTCGGCCGTGGTGCCTGATCCCCCGCTCAGGAGCGGGTAGCGGAATATCCATGGCAGAGGATGTCTATATTAACGCGAGGTCATCGAATGCATATTCTCACGGGATGTTATACATTGAAATGTAGAGTAAAAGCAGCAGTTTTGGTCGTGTGCTGTAGTCGCTGTTTCGTGGTACACAAGAGTCGACGCCAATGACATCAACGACTTTTGGCTGTAACGGTGTTGGTAACACAAAGAAATGACCGCTCTTGTATAGAAGGAGGACACACCGAAGATCTATGGTGCTATGAATTAATCATCAACATACTCAGCCAGCTTTGACACATTGCAAAACCGCCGCCAAGTTGGCTATTGGGTAATTGGACATCATGCCATTAGGCCATCCCACGCTGTTTTTTTATGTTCAGTCACAATCGATTTGGGATGGCGATTAATGCGGCAGTTTTACCCCAAGACATCATTCTCCAGGAGCCGTGCAAGCATCGCTCACGAAGACATAGGCGGCTGATCATTGGTGCGGAATAGAGAAGAGTACGAATGTACAATTTAGTATATGCTGTACAGAGTAAAAGCAGAATGAGAAACCGAGCACAAAATGAAGAAAGTAAAAAAGAAAGAAGAATAGGAAATCAGAAGGGGAAAAAAAGACAAACAACCCGACAACTTGGTTAGTTTGAGCTTACATCGGAGTCAGGTAAGACATCTTCCTCAGACTGCAGTGCCTCATAACCAATGATCCTACCCCGATACATGTCCAGAACGCCTTCGACGTTGCGCAAGCTCGATCGACGATGAGCGATGGTCAGTATGCTGCAACCGCCAAAATTCTCTTTCATAGCTCTGTTGACGGCCTTCTCTGTCTCCGAATCAATGCTACTGGTTGCCTCATCGACCAGTACCAGTTTACTGCCGGTTTCCCGTTGCTTCATAATGGCTCGCGCAATACACAGAAGCTGCAACTCTCCTTTAGAATATCCCACATCTTCGAGTATGGCATTGAGGCCGCCTTTGCTAGTAAGCTGAGCCCAGATGCGAAGGTTTTTAAGCAGCTGCTCGAGCTCGATGTCTTTCTTCGCATCTTTTTCCTCGTCATCCACTGAAAGCCCCTTGACGCTATTCATTGTCAGAGGCAGCAGGTTCATTCGAATCGTCCCCTGAAATTGTACCGAATCTTGAGTAATCGTCACCAGTCGTGACCGTAAAGTATGTGGGGAGATGGATGCAATGTTTATACCATCAATTTCGACCCTGCCCTGATACTGGATGAAGCCAAGCAGCGTCCGAAATAATGAACTTTTACCACTACCACTGCGTCCAGACACACCAATACGCTGGCCTGGCGTGATTGACATCGTGACGTCATCCAAAGCGGGCGCGTCTTCTGAACTGGGATTATAACGGGCAGTAACCTCTCTAAGTTCGATTGCACCGCTCGAAGGCCATTGTGCGGGCAATTCTTGATCTGAAGTTGCAGTCTCTTGTGGCGTCGTGTTTTCGAACTCCAGTAACCTATTCAATGCGCCAGTCGAAGTCTCCATGGCGGTCCACGCTATGATCGCAGCTTCGACTATGCGGGATACTCCTAGAAGAGCGAAGAAAGAAAGACCGATAGAGGACTCGCTGGAGCCATCTTTCACATAAAGAGCAAGGGCAATGAGTCCCACGCCAATAGTGCCAGTAACTAACCCAAGAACGAGTGCAAGCCATTGCTGGATTGCAAACATGACATAATAGGGCTTTTGTGATTCCTCCAAAAGAGCGAACCCTCGTTCAATATTCTTAGTGTCCCATTGCAGCGCCTGTAGATGGGACAATCCGGCAGCGGTCTCTTCGAAGTAGGTATAAAGCGGTGTCTTAGCTTCGAGATCAAGGTGGCGAATTTGCATAGATGTCCGAAGGTAGTAGCGCTGTACAAAGTAGCCTATAACCAAAACGAATGGGATGATAAGTGAGAGAAAGCTAGCGCCTGACATGATAACCGCCAATTTTACGACGCCAACGGTGCCAGCATAGATCGTTCGGAATATCATAGCGGGTAATGTCTTTGATATCAGCAGCATGTCTTGATTGTAGAGATTCAAGAAAAAGCCAGTTTTGGTGCTGCTGAGATAGGCCAGAGTGGCACCGATGGTTGTGTTGACCAAAGACGAGTGAAACCCAACTGAGGAGCGCGGTGAGAGCTGTGTGTGTATTATCCAGCAGCATAAAGCGCCGAGGAGAGTCGTGATAATAACAATGCCCAAATATCCAAGAAAGTACAGTGTATCTCCAGGATGAAGCTCTATCCAGACTCTGATATAGATTTCTGGCATCGCTTCTCCCACACTATATAGTGCGAGGAGCAAGGTGTACCATAAGGCGCTTAATCGACCGACAACCTGGATTAATGGTCGATATACTGGTCGATCCCTTTTCTTTGTCCGGTCGTTTCCCGACTGCGTAGACGCTGCTTGGGGTTGAAGCACTCTGCGAATAGCATTTTGTTCTTCGTCTTCCACCGCCGCCCGGACGCTGACGTTGTTGTGGTTCAGAATGGACGCAATTTCGTCAGCAAATGGAGTGCCTCTGATGGCAGCTGGAGTCATTACAACTCGTCGACTCCTAGTGATAAAAAGGAGATTGTTGGATAGATTCAAGCAATCTGGCAGGTAAGTCACAAGGACAACGGTGCAGCCTGCTTCTTTGAGAATGCCATTCCTACCACATAGCTGATGGAGAATATTGATGGCTGTGTGGCGATCGAGGGAGCTCAGCACGTCGTCCAAAATTGTAATTTTACTTGCTTTGTATGCAGTTCTTGCCAGTGCAACTCGTTGTCGCTGGCCGCCACTCAAATTTGCGCCATTTGTACCGACAACATATTCTGCGCCGCCCGGTAGCCAAGTAAAGTCCTCATCTAGAAAACAGGCGCGAACCACTCTAGTAAACCGCGCCTCATTGTATTCTTCATAGCCAATAATATTCTCTCGGATTGTGGTATCCATCAACCAGACATTCTGGCTGCAATAGCTGATGTCTGAGATATCGATCTTGATAGAGCCAGCGAGAAGTTCACTTTCGCCAAGAATAGCCTCAACAAGGGTTGATTTTCCGGAACCAGTGCGGCCAATAATTGTTGTTGTAGATCCTGGTGGCAGTTGGAAATTGAGCCCACTTAAAAGGGGTTCTTTCATGCCTGGTTTGGCAATATCGGCATGATTAAAGCGAATGCGACTTTCGTGACCATTGATATCATTGCTCAGATCTAAATTGACTCTTGGATCCTTCCGCTCTGTCGCGCGTAGAAAATTTTCGAGACGAGAAAAGCAGGCAAGCATACCAGACACTGTCGGAAAGGCCCCGAGAACACCGGCAAGAGGGTTTTGAATAAGGGCGACCGCGGTCAAAACTGGGAATACTTTCACCGCAGCCATCTCGCCTTTGAAGGCATCACCGTATAAGGCCGCTGCTATTACCACCACTGGCGTCATGAGATCTGCTAGCAGCACAGGTATAACGGAAATTGCTTGAATGTGGCGGAAGCCTCTAGAGACGCGAACCTCTTCCACTCGAAGTCCCTGTAAAAAGGCCCCGATGGTAGGCCCAAGGCCCAGCATTTTAATGGCTGTGAGTTGTGGCAGAACATGGCTCGTCTTTTCAATTCTCTCCGCAATACTCTGGTTCCAGCCTGCGAGAAGCGTTGCCATCTTCTGGCCAATAAAATAGCTCATAATACTGCACACAACCACTGGGCCGAAGACAGAAAAAGCAGCAAGCTCCACAAATCGAGAGAGGACGTATATTCCGAGGGCGAGTTCAACGAATCCGAATGGGATATCGACACATCGCTGAATTCCGGTCGTAACACCCTCGATATCAGCAGTCATTAGTGATGCGACTGAGGATTTCTTTGCGTCTGATTCAGTCAGGCGATGGATCTTATAAAACAGTAGCGAGATGATGCCACCTCGTACTCTAGTAATATAACGATTCAACAAGTGACCAAAAGTAGTTCGGGCAAGTGGAAGGCCGTAAAAAACGAGTATGGACGCGCCCAGGATACCGCCGCGCCTTGCCATACTTTGTGGGCCATTCTTTTGCTCTCCGATGAGTATAATGATTTGACGGAGAAGGAAAGGCTGGGAAAAATTGAGAGCCATGACTGCTGACCGAGCCGCAAGCAGTGGCAGCAAATAGCTTTTCCAGGCTTTAAAACACGCTTTCGCTAGATCGCGAGAAGCCGTCATTTTGCAACTTTGACGTGGACGCCAACGTGCTTTAATCTGCTGGAAGAGCAGCCCAGGAGAGAAATCAGGGTCAAGATCGCTCAGATCTTTCATCAAGAGTTCTTCACGAAACCCAGTGGCGAAGATTGGCCGCAGAAATAGAAAGAACAGTCTGCTGATTGGTCCACTCGTAGCTTCCTCTCCCAAGCTGTCGCGAAGAGCCGCGTCAAGTATATACGCACGCTTCGAAATTTCTTGAAGGCAGAGTAAGCATAATTGCAAAGTAGCAGCAGCACTTTCGAGCCCGCCCGAAACAGCGAGACCATGACGCAAGAAGAATGATCGACTTCTTGTGATATCAGCAAGGACAGCGGCGAAGAGATAGAGCGTGAAAATAGAAGAGGAGCGTAGTGTATGCCCATGCTCGAGATAGATCCACGCCGCAATGAAGATGGCTGCTAGTAATTCAGTCGTTGCAGCTGCGCTGGCTGTAGGAGCACCATGTCCGGTAATGGTAGCTGCACAACCTAGAAGCGCCACCCGAGTACCGACTAATGCGGCTGAAACTCCCTATAGTCTGATTAGTATTTTTGGTTTGAGAACGGCGTAGCGACATCATTTCTTACCAATTTTATGGAGAGCACAAGGCTTCGGCCAACGCACAGAGGCTGAAGATAAAAATGGCAGCAAAAGAATATGGATAGGAGAACAAATGCGGATGAAGGTGAGATGCTGAGGACGATGTCCTCGAATTTCAATGTGAAATCAAAAATAGATCCATCATGCGACCAAAATTCTTGGTCAGACGCAGGAGTAGCCATTGCTGCTTGCTGAACGTTGGTAAGAACCTGCTGCCAGCCGTATTAGCTTGGCGGGATGGCCAGTGAGCCCTCAATGAGAATATCGAGGTATGATAAGCAAGCTAATGCTCCTCTCACGCAGCTTTGCGACGTCTTATTGCGGTGGCGAGAGTTCTCTGAGGCTTCTTAAAGTTGGAGGTAAGGAGGACTGCTTGTGCAATCTTGATGAGGGAAGTTCTGTTGGACCAACGCGAGCGGGGGCGGGCGCGCGCTGGGTTTAATTTGCAACAGTTGGACAGAGCCCGCGACTAGTCACTACAGGGGAGATGGCTGCAGCTGTTGCTACCTAACTAATTAGGGCACCTGCAGCTCTAGCCAGATGAGATGGTGGGGAGCGCGGACTAGCCGGCCGCATACGGTGGAGCAAGATCACCTACTCAGGATCCAATAAAAGCAGAAGGATGGAAAGCAAAGTTAGTACTGGTCGATGTAGATAGGACTGCGGACAAGCAGTTCCATGTACTAACTAGTAATCCCATGATTACTACATGTTGTTTTGCGTCGTCTTGCCACCAACAGTGCATTTGAGATCTCCAGCGTTCTCAACCCCCCCGCCCTAGGTGATTTCGCAGTAGAGGCGTGTTTTCAGTTCATCCAGTGCTTTATTCTGTCATTGTTCTGTCAAGGATTTCTATGCTCTATGGTATTGCCAGGCTATCTAGTACATCCACCCTATTCAACGTGTCCTCTGTCTGATATTTTCATCAAATCATAACTTGGGAAAAAAATTCCGATCTTATCCGTACGGATTCTGTCAGGTCCTCAAGCGCACGCTTTGCATCAAGTACTGCCTCTGAAGCCTGGATAGAACCCACGTCTGTGTGCGGGATCATTATGAACGTCCAGCATGATATATTTCGGATCAATGACTACGGTAAACAGTTAGAGAGCAAAGTACACATTGTAGCTCATCGACCGATGAAACTACGTGGATAAAGGGGGAATACCAGGTACGCCGAGACTTAGTGTAGCGAAAGCTAGCGTTAAGGGGAGGAGGTTGCAGGCTGTGAAAAGATGCATCACGGCTCCCGATCACTAATGAGAATGCAGTCCTGGACAATACTTGTTATGATTTATGAAGAGGCAGGCACTCGGGCGGGGTTGCGGTCGTCAGGAGAAGCCACGCTACTATGATTGTCTTAGCTTGAACCAGTACGGGTAGAGCAGTCCTGATGTACTTGCGCTGTGCAGCTGCAGAGTTTGCTTTACGGTTGCATCGCTCTGCATTAAAGTGGGCGGACGGATTGTGGCGCAACACTAGGTAGTGGTTGCTGCTCAGCACCGCAATGTACCAGTACCCCAGACTGGTCAGCATCGTCATAAACGAGCTGGAACTTTTGTAGCCCTCAGCTCCATAAATAGACGAAATACGTGGCCCAAAAACGGCTTGCAGAACGTTCCCGCTTTTCTCTTCCTTGGGTGGGGTGTCACCCTTCATGTGATTGGAGAGGCGCGCGTAGTATGTCTGCAATGAGTTTCTGCCTCTTCGCACTCTCAGCACCTGCTCGTATCTGAAGTGTGGTACATATGTAGCTGGGCCAGGTCTTTACAGTTGGCGCCGAGCAGTAATACAGAAAGCAGGGTAGCAGGGGGGCGGCGGCAACGATCCGGGCACTTCCCACTCTTACTACGTAGTTTTCTCTTACGTGACAAGCATACTAACTAGTTACCACCCATTCCAATTACTTCAGCCCTGAATGCGTTCAGGATTCGTATTCGGTAGCCTTGCTTTCCGTTGTACTACAAGCGCTCGGCGTAGAGAGGCAAGCCAGATATGCACATCAAGAAATGGACCTTCAACATTTCGCAGACGCTGCAAATCGTCTCAAACTTAGAGGGAATGCTTCAAATCTGTCCTCCCATCTCCCAGTTGTTCTATGTACCTTGTCAGTTTGTCATTTTCTTGGAAGGAGGCTATGCTAACTCATAAATGGAAATAGATGCAGGTTGGGTCTGTTGAATTCGCGCCAGCCACACCGGACCCTTTCCCCTCATCAGGCTGGCCCCGACGCTAATGAACCGAAATTTGCAGGTGATCATGTTTTCTGGCGGGGCCGCTAGTCTCTAGTTGGAAGGTAGTTTGACCGCCCCAGCCGCCAGGCTTGCATGATCTGAGGTACTGTATTCCACTGTTGACCAGGCTGAGGAGAGGAGAGACAAGACCTGGGGATAGCTTGAAGACAGCAGTTTTGCCATTTAGGCGCGCAGCACTAATGTCTAATTGTATTGAGACGACTGGCCATCACATTTCACACCCATGAAATATTGTTTCAATATCGCTTCATGGAATTGGCGAATTGGGACGCTCATTGAACCTGGATTGGCGCCATGCTAGTGTAGGAGATCTTTCCAGTCAAGGACACAGCGCTGTGGGGGCCAGGTATTTCACTATTTTCAACCAGCCTGTTTTTTGGTCTAATAGGCGGATGGCCTTCTATATCAGTTGCGAAGCACAACGCAAATAGGCTGGGGTGCGGGCACCTAGCCTTTGCCACCGTTGCCAATCCCGAGTGTACTGAAGGTGTATCAGCATACCACTCGTTAAGACAAATGTCCAACGAAGCCTGAGAGCCACACTCGTGGCTTTGCCACAATCAAGAAGTAAGATAGTGGCGGCGCCTCTTTGGGCCACAAGTTCAGTTGAGCAGATCCGAGTGAATCGCCGCGATGCACAGAAAAATGATGCACTTGCGGAACGGAAGAGGTAATTCAGTGTATTTGCGTTGGTGTCTCTATCTGCGTAGGTGTACTCTACACTCGTCAATGTTGGAGCCCACAAGCCAGTCTAATTTGTTTTCTTTCGGATTCGCAGCAAGTCAAAGAAGACCATTCAACACTTCGACAGAACCAAATACATTCTCAGAATCTACCAGTTGCTAGCTATTCCTGTGCTTCGCCATCAGAGCCCGACTCATCGTGAATTTGGCTGGGGTCCATAACGCGTTGACCTCTATGGAGATACGCGATAGCGTCAGTGTTGTCCAGTGCAGACGGCCGCGAGGAGGTTCTCAGAACCGTGCATCCTGCAAGATATTCCGCTATAATTTCATTCGCAAGTGTTTCTTTTTCCATGTTTAGCTCACTTGTAGCATCATCAATCAAGATAACCCTCCGGCCTGTTTCCCGTTGTCGCATAATAGCCCGTGCGATGCATAATAGCTGAAGGTCACCCTTGGAGTAATTGACGTCATCCACGATGGCATCCAAACGACCTTTAGCAAGTAGAGGTACCCAGAGGTGTAATCGCTTGAGCAATAGCTCCAACTCGGCGTCTTTTCGGTCATCCTCCGCATACCTCCACTGCTTCTCCCCTTCGTTCAACGTCAAGGGCAGTAAGTTTTGGCGAACAGTCCCCTCGAGAATTATCGGCTCCCTCGTGATTGTAATTAGATGCGAGCGTAACACCTCGGGTGCGATAGACGAGATTTCTATACCATCAATCTTTGAGCTGCCCTGATATCTGATGAATCCAAGTAGCATTAATACCAGAGTGCTTTTGCCACTGCAACTTCGCCCAGAAACGCCCACATGCCGACCTGGTGAGATGAACATTGACACATCCGAAAGAGCGGGTGCAGAACCGACGGCTGGTGAATAGTATGCCGACATGTGTAGCACCTCAATCTCACCAGCTGAGGGCCAGTTCGATGGTAGGTTGGCAAGTGGTTGAGTGGTTTCCTGAGGCGTTTGCTGCTCAAAATCGACGAATCGTTGCACAGCTTCTAAGGAGAGGTCCAGCCTTGCAAACGCCAGAATTGTTTCGTAGAGGATGCGAGGTAGATTCACGGCAATGTGATAGGACAAGGCAACCGATGTGGCAGTGGAGGTACCCTTCATCAATATTGCAGGAATGAGTAGCATTGCCACAAGTCCGCAAACCAGAATCTCCGCAGCGCGTCGTACCATTTTCATCGTGACCGACTTGCGGTAAAACGATACCTGAGCTGCTACCAAGATAGACATTCCCTCTTCCAAACATCGCTTTCGTCGACTGTCGGAGTTCAACCGGGCCAATCCAGCAGACGTCTGTTCAAAGAATGTGCAAAGAGTGTCGCGTTTCTGCTGATCAATCTGTCGGTCTCTTCTCGATGACGAACAAAACCGAATGATAAATAGATATATAATCAGGAGAATGACTGGAAACGCTACAGCAATGCATTTATTGCCGGAGAGAAGAACAGCGATAATGATTATGGTCGCAAACCCGGCGTACATGATTCTGAAAACAGCTCTAGGTAATTCCCTCGATATGATGGATGTGTCGTCGTGAAACAGGTTCAAAAGATGTCCCTTATGAACGAGCTCAAAATAAGCCAGGGTGGACTGCCCGAGAGTTTGCACAAGAATTCGGTGCAACTCGATAGAGATTCGAGCAGATAGCACAACAAATGTCCTCAAGTACACTATGAAAGATATGAAGGACGCAGCCAAGGACAACGATGCATATCGAGCATAGAGCGACGAATCTTCTGCATGAAAGTCGATCCAGTAGCGCAGATATATTTCTGGTACAACTTCGGCAGCAGAAAACATGAGGACGAGTATGGCGTGGATCAATGCTCTAAGTCTCCCAATAGGACGAATAGCATACATAAGTAGCTTCCAGTTGCTGAGAGTGCGTCCATCGCAAGGCTGGGGGGTAGAAGGTAGACCATTGGCTTGTAGATACCGGTAGAGAGTTTTTTGTTGTCGTTGTTCCGCCACCAACAGTGCATTGTTGTTGATATTCAACGTACGTAGAGCAGCCACGAAACGCTGGCGATATGCTGGAGTGCGGTATGTGCGATCCAAGGTGGCATAGCCAATTCCATCTAGAAGGACCAACTGATCAGTTACCTTAAGACAATCAGGTAGCGAAGTGGCAACGACCACAGTGCAACCCCACTGCCTCAAGATGCTGTTTCTGCCGCAAAGTTGATGCAGAATACAGATGGCGGTTTGAATATCCAAAGATCGAAAAACGTCATCCAATAGCATGATCTTGTGCTGCGGGTAAAGCGTCCTCGCAATGCCGATTCTTTGTCTCTGACCGTCGCTCAAGTTGCAACCATGTGCGCCCACAATATGTTTGTCACCACCTGGAAGTTGCGTCAAGTCGCCTTCCAAAAAGCACGCTCTCAGCACAGCATTATATCGTTCAGCATTGTAGGGAAGGCTTCCAATGATGTTCTCACGTATTGTGCCTTCTCGCAGCGATACGTCTTCTCCACAATACCCAACATCAGTCTCGTTGACTTGTATTGAACCAGCTGAGACTTCGCAATCGCCCAGAATGGCGCGAATAAAAGTTGACTTTCCAGTACCATGAGGACCAACCACCCCTGTGAATGAACCTCGAGTGAGTTGAAAATTGACTTCCCGCAGAAGCACTGGCGCCGCTCTGTGTGGTGAAATATCCGCTCGGTCGAAGCAAATGACATCATCTGCACCCGGCACCTCATCAATAGCGGTCATTTCGGACGGCGCAATCCTGCAGTCCCTCCTTTCCGGAAGACATAAGAATTTTTGTATGCGGTCAAAAGACGGGGCTATGCTCATGATCGTCGATAGCGAACTGATAATGTGCGGAAAAGAAGTATGGATGGAAAAAATAATAGAAAGAAGTGGAAATACTTTCGCGGCGCTCATTGCATTGGTAAAATGGTCCGCTGACATAGCCGCACCAATTGCCGCTGCTGGCACTCCTAAATCAGCGATGATAGTAACCATCGCGATCAACGCCGAGAAGACTCCGACTGGCTTCAGAAATTGTATCTCCGCTACTCGCAGGCCCTGCAAAAATTGGCAGATCGTAGGACCTAAGCCGAGCATTTTGATTCCGATGAGTTGCTGGACCACTCGAGAGGTGCTGGAGGTTCGACGGTCGGTACTCTCTTTCCACTTCGCAAAATGCGGCACCATCCTTTTCGCAATGAAGTAACCCATGAACGAAGATAAAATGATGGGCAGACAAACAATTGAGGCCGGTGCATCGATAAACCACGACAGTATCGAACCTCCGAGCCCAAGCTCTACCAAGGAGATCGGAATAACCAAGAGATTCGGTATGTTATCAACTATGCCATCGACGTCGGAGCTAACCAGCGAAGCTGGCGCAAAAGCTTTTGCATCAGCCTCTGTTAAGCGTTGAAGTTTGTCGATTTGGAGAGCAATCAAGCCACCACGTAGTCGTCCGGTATAGCAGGTCATGAGGTGAGTAAAATGCTCTTGTGCTATAGCAGTGCCAACAAAAACGGCAATACCGTAAGCAGCGGCCGCATAATACCGAGGCCCATCGTCTATTTCGCTGTATTGCTGTTCAACACTCTTGATAATGCGAATTAGAACGAATGGATGGGCGCATTTGAGGGCAGTGAGGGCGAGCCTGGCGATCATCAAGGGCACGAGGATATGCTTCCAGGTCTTCAGGCATGCGATAAACAAATTGCCGGGCCGTCCTGGCTCTGGTAGTTGTTGAATTGCCCAGCGCCTTTTTAGCTGCTGGAGAAGCAACTCGGGATGCAATTCTGGGTCAAGCTGGTTGGAGTTGCGCATGAAAGCTCGCGGCAAGTAGATGCCCGTTGCGAGCGGGTTCAGAAGCGCTGAAAAGAGTCCTTTGAAAAGACTCTCAGCAGCATTCTCCTGCATATGTTGCCGCAGCTCCTCGTCTATGATAAGATGATCTTTTGGCACACTTTGCAACACGAGCATCATAAACTTCAAGATAACAGGGGCTGCTGCATGACAGCTGTACAGGAAATGCCCGAAGTTATGTGACCGGAGCGAGCTGCGTTCAACGTCACCCAGCAGGTCGGCAATCAGGAATAGCGCCAAAACCGAGGAAGGACGGATAGAATGTCTGTGCTCCTTGTAGACAAGAGTTCCAATTAACGCAGCGGATACTACATCGATCATTGCTTGAAGATGGCCGTGCTCCATCAGCTTCATTATCTGAAAAGCGATAAGACAAGCTGCAGCCCCCTAAGACAGCTTGTTAGTGCAAGAAGGGTATTATGGGCAGAAGAGAGGGTGCTCACCAGCTTAGCCCACATGAGCGAGCTCCGACGAACGTAAGTTGGTTCGTGGATATAGTAATAGACAGCCAAAGGCGAAGCCATGGCTGAAATAGCAGACATGGTAGAAACAGTCGTCAGATTGTCGAATCTGGGAATGAAATAGAAGCTGGGCAAGGCTAGAAGCCAAAGCGGCCACTTCGAAGCCGACGGGGTCGCCATAGTGAATGACGATGGTTGGCCGCGGCCCAGGAGCACTACACCAACCGCCAAACGAGACAAAACTTGGCAAGGTGAATGTGCCTCACGTTGTCGACGCGGGCAACTTGAATTCTGGTGTTTACCCTTCGTTGGCCAAGGCAGATAGTGTTTGCCCTTGATGGTAAGAGCTTGATGTGCGGGCAGGAAATTCGACAGGGCGCTCTTGCGCGGGGCTGCTCGTAAGCTCTTGATACCTGCAAGCTTCAGCGTCCACGACTTTTGGTGTGGAAGCGCTGAGGCTTCGGCGTTGGCGCTAACTAACTACTGGTAGCAAAATGTCCTCACCCAACACAGCGTTACATTGAACCTCTGCTAAGCTGAACGGGCGAATGAGACGTTGGCACTATCACACTTGGCCAGCCACAAGCAGGAAAAGACCCCGCCAATCCAAAAGTACCTCCACTAAAAATACGGCGCCGAGATGCATTAGTGACCGGGCTAGGCCACCGCTAGTGAGAGACAGCATGGGTCCAGCCTGTTGACTATACATGAGGCCACAGGGGTCTGGCGGAGCCCTTCCGCCTGATTCAAGGATTGTTGCATCCTTGCCAACCTGCCTGGTTGGGATCCGAGTCACAACCGGAAAGCTGAGAGCGCGCGCGAACCATGGCCAGCGCCCGCATTGCCATTCTTGCACTGGGACGCCTCCAGAGATATGTAGTCCACGGGTCTGCTGTTAAAGCCAATATCTTAAGTGCAATAGTCGCAGATGCTATGCTGGGTCGTGTTGATAGTTCCTAGACGGAACTCGCACAGAGTTGGCTCGGGGAAACATTGTGTGGCTGCCATGGCGCCGTGGTTATTGCTGGTCAAAACTGGCGCTTGAAACCACAACCAGTAGGAAACGGGTCAAGGGCAGGGCTGCTTGCAACGGCTTGGAGAAGAGCGGAAGGCAATCTTTACGAATCCAAGTATGCAGTGGCCTGACTACCAACGAGAACTATACAGACGCATTTCATAGCTCAGGAACGTGCTATTAATTAAACCTCAGCTTACGCTACACTCTTGCACCGTTATTCGCATGTCACGATGTTGATGATATGCGGCTGGCAGTAGGACAGCCATTGTTTGAAGGACAGCTGATGATGCAGCTGCTCGCATCAACCCCAGTATCCTGAAGAACTCAGGCCCAAGCTCGGCGTAGCATCCACCGAATCCGTGTACAGTCCTTGCCTCACCTCGCCCGCCGCGTTCCCATGCACATCCCGCGCGTCGACGTCCGCGCCCAGCTCCCCCGCGACCGCGCCCAGTGCAGAGGCGTCCGCCGCTGCCCGTCGCGCGCGTCGACGTCGGCCCCGAGCCGGATCAGCGTTCTCAGGGCCCTCGCGTCAGCGCGTCGGCCGGGGTGCTGGAGCATCGTGGCCAGGTGCATGGTGCTCGCCGAGACCTGCTGGTCGGGATGCTGCTGCTGCTGCAGCCGCCGCCGCCCGACGGGGCGTGCGGCCGTGACGTCGGCCCCGTGCCGGACGTGCAGCTCGATGAGCGCCGGCGAGCCGAGCCGCAGCGCCGTGTCCAACGGCGTAAAGCCGAGATTATTGACGGCGTTGGGGTCCAGGCCCAGCGCCAGCAGCCGCGACGCGGCGCGTACCTCGTGGCCGCCTTGGTCGACTCGAATGACATGCAGCAGGGTGTTTCCCGCATTGTTCACGAAGCGTGCGTCTGCGTCCAAGTCGAGGAGCGCGTCCAGGTGGCGGTAGTGATTCTGATGCATGGCCTCGTATAAAATGCTGTGCCCGCTCCAGTTGACGGCATTCACGTCCGCCCCCCAACCGACCAGAAACTTCATGTACGGGATGGAAATGAGATGCTTGTCAAATCCCCACACGGACTCGAACAGCAACTTCTGCTTCTCCGAGACCGTCATCTGAACCCCGGCATCACCGACCACCGGTGCCAAGGCGCCGCGCTGGAAGCCTCGGGTCAAGGCAAGAAAGTGCTCTCTCAGCCGATCCTCGCTCCCGCTGAGATCAGCGCCATTCTCGAGCAGCCCTCTCAACGCATCGGCTCGAACCGTTCCTTTAATCTCCCGATCCTGCAATATGGTGTCGAATACCGGCCCGCGACTGCTCATGTGGTTTGGATCCGCGCCTATCGACACGAGCAGCGCAACCACGTCGCGAGAGCCCGCGCGGGCCAACGCAGCGTCGAGCTCTGCTTGCTTTTTCCAGGCGGCCGTCTGGCCCTCCTCGTTGCGTTGAAACACGGAATCGTCGAGGACCCATTTCAATTTGTCCGCGTCGCCGCTTTGCGCCGCCGCTCGCAAGAGTCCCGGCCGACTCGTCTCAATGTCGGGGAAGATGCCGACCAGCTCCACAAACTGCCTGCACGTTTCGAGGCGACAGTTGATCAGCGCCATCTCCAGCGCTGAGGCTCCGCGGACCGAGCCGGACCGCAGATCGGGGCCGCGCCGCAGCAGGAGCAGGAGCAGGACGAGCTCGTCGCGGCCGAGCTGCAAGGCGCACGCGAGCGGCTTCTCGTAGGGTCCAAGCACGCCAGACGCGGGCGCGCCGTGCTCCAGCAGCGCTTCGCTCATGGCGAGCGCATTCTTCTTTGCCTTGACCGCCGCGAGAAGCAGACCCGCCAATGCCTTACCGGTTTGCTTGGCGCCGGCCTCCAGCAGCCGGCGCAACCCACCGGCATTGCCGCGGCGGATCGCAAACTTGAAGGGGGCGTCGTGAAAGTCGCCCCAGTAACCTACCTGGTCCAAGAGGTTCGGCGCGGCGGTAAGAAGCAGGGGAATCACCGGATTGTCTTGGCAGTCCCCTTCCAGGGCCCCGTGAAGCGGGCTGAGCCCTTGATGCCCGCTGTGCCGATGCGCTCCCGTCACCGGCAGCGTGAGCAGATGCTCGACCACGTCAACCTGCCCATAGCGGCTCGCCATGTAGAGAGGGCTGTAGCCTGTGACATACTGGTGCTCGTCGGAGAACCGCTCCAGCTGCGCCATCATGCCTGGCACCGCCAGAATAGTCTTGAGCATTTCCAGCCGCCCGTACCGGCATGCCCACAGGATCTGCCCCAGTCCCATCTTGGTACCGGGCCATTCACGCACCTTGGTGAATGTCTCCTCGATGCCGTGCTCAATGGCGTAGGCTAGCGCGCGATTGCGCTTCCTTCGGTGGCGGTACAGAAAATGATCGTTGAAGCGGTAGAATGTCCGACAGGTACGCAGCAGCGCACCAACGTCGCCGATGCTTGTGGTTGCTTGGAAGATCTTCTCCAGCAGTTCAAGCGGAACGTCAGGCGCGTGGACCATATTGGCAATGCAGGTGCAACAAAATGAAGGACGAAAATGACAAAGTACTACACAAGATAATAATACGCAAAATATCGCAAGGAGTATAGAAGAGTTGGAAATAGGAGTGAAAACCGAAGAATCAAGCAACCTATTGGTAGTTGGCTGTGGTGTAGCGAGCCTTGTTACCATACAGTCATTGTTCTAAGAGGCTGTGTAATTTCACTACGTGGGTCGGCGACTTGCGAGGCTGAATGTACGAAGAGCAACAGAGTGTAGTATAATAAATGCTAAAATGATGAGTGGGCATTCAATGCAAAAAGAAGTAGAGAGGAAAGCAGTAAAAAGAAATACAGAAACTATTTTGCTTTTTCAAGTCGAAGCCTCCTTGCCGTGCCACAATGCGCGGAATCGTCCATCCTCCTTGGCCAGGAGCGCCTCGGGCGAGCCCGCCTCCACAACCTCACCGGCGTCCAGCAGCAGAACCGTGTCAAACTTTTCCACGGTGTTGAGACGGTGAACGACGGAGATGATGGTGTGCTCGGCAAAGTGGTCCTCCAGAATTTTGACCATGAGCTCCTCGGTCTGCTTGTCGACGGTGCTCATGGCCTCGTCGAGGATGAGGATGGAGCTCTCGTCCTTGCTGGCGAGGGCGCGCGCCATGCAGACGAGCTGCTTCTGGCCCTGCGACAGCTTCAAGTCGGCAGAGTCGGCGCCGAGACCGCCCTGGGGCTCCACGACGTCCCAGAGCTCGACCGTCTTGAGGTGGTTGATGAGCTTCTCGTCGTCGAGCTCGTCGTGCTCCTCGGCCTCGCCGGTGCTGCGCACGAGGTTGGACCGCAGGGAGCCCGGGAGCAGCATGGGCTCCTGAGGCACGGTGATCAGACGGGGGCGTAGGACGTTGTGGGCGACGTCGGTGATGTCAATGCCGTCGATGGTGATGGAGCCGGACTCGAGGTCGAGGAGGCGAAACAGAGTGAGCAGCATTGACGACTTGCCGCTGCCGGTACGGCCGCAGATGGCGACCTTTTGGCCTGCTTGAATGTCGACATCGATATTGTTGAGGGCGCGGAAAGCTGGATTGTTTCCTCGTGGTGGGTAGGAAGCGGTAACTGAAGTGAAGCGCACGGTACCTTTGTTCGGCCAGGCTGGTGGCAGGGCTCGCGGGTTGGCGGGCGGCTCTTCTTTGGGCGTCTTTTCTTCGAAAGAACGAATGCGTTCCACGGAGCCAAGAGAGGTTTCGGTGCCGGTAAAGCTCGTAATCAGCCAGGTTAGCGACGAGCCCAAGCTCGTGACATTGGTTATAGCGACAGCCAGCGCTCCGGCGCTTGTGGATGAAGGAAAGGTGAGACAAACGAAGATCAGCAGAATGCAGATGCCTGCGACAAAGAGATCCAGGACTAGCTCCAGCCAGAGCTGAATGACACGCATCATGTAATTGGGTCTCATCGTTTCGTCCAGCAGGTCCATACCCGCAGCTTGATACTCCGACTCCCACCCATAAGCCTGGACAGTGGCGACACCGTCAATCATCTCAATCATGTGGGTGTTGACAGGCGCTGAGGACTGGAGGTCGAGATAACGTAGCTGTCGGGACGTCTTCAGGTAGTACTTTTGCAGCATGTAAATGAAGAAGATCATCGGGAGGATCATGACGGCCATGTACAACGATCCAGCCAGCACAAGGCCCATCAACGCAACGAGCCAGGAAAGAGCCATGAGAACAAAAGCCAGATTGAGGGGAAGCTCCAGGTCAATCTGCTCAATGTCTCTGCTGAAACGGTTGACAAGATCACCAGGTGGGGTGGCGACAAAGAATGACAGCGGCGCTCTCATCATGGCTTTCAAAAGGCGTGTGTGTACCTTTCTCAGCGTCGTAGGTGCAAGGTATAAGAGGGCGACAAAGAAGCTGCCAAGCAGCAGCACCATCTCCGTGAAGGTTAGGAGAACATAGATGGTATAGTAATACGCAGTGTTGACAGGTTCCGGCGACTCGTTGGCCTCGGTCCACCACTTCAGCCACAGTACTGGAAGAACCGGGAAGGCAGAACCAAAAATGCAGAAGAAAGCAAAAGTGAAGGCCAACTTGCGGTCAATCATGCCAAGGTAGTATGAGTACAGCGTGAGGTCGCCAGACTTTCGAATTTGCTCGCGTTCGGCAGCGTCGCTTTTGGCGCTCGCGGTCGCGTCCGGGGCACCTTTTTGCGAGCTTGCGCTGCTGACATTGGCGGTCGACTCGCCGTCGGCAGACGTGTGGCTCGTTGCAATCAGTTGTTGAATGTTGGTCTTCTCCTTGAGCTCATCCAGCGTGCCTTGAATGAGAGATCCCGGTCCATCGTCGCCGATGAGAATGACACTATCCGGCTGTTCAAGCAGATGGAGCGCGTGGGTGGCCAGGACTACGGTAACGCCGTTCTTGCGTAACAAACCAGAAGGCGCAAACACTTGGTCCCATACGAGTCGCTGAGTGGCCCAGTCCAGACCGCTGAGTACATCATCCACAAAGAGAATGGACTTGCGGGAGAACAGTCCACGAGCCAGAGAAACGCGCTGCTTCTGTCCTCCGCTCAGAGAAACGCCTTTGGTTCCGACGGCAGTTGCATCGCCCTGGGGAAAGTCTTCAAAATCGCGGTCTAATCCACAAGCCGACACAACTGTCTTGTACCAAGGTTCATCAGGTGGTGATTTGCAGTTGATGTTGTCTTTTACGGTTCCGTTAAAAATCCAGGGCTGCTGAGCGCAGAATGCAACATTTGAAGTTCGAACCTTGGCGTTGCCGGTAACATTCAGCTGTCCCAGAAGAGCCTGCAGGAGCACTGACTTTCCGGCGCCAACCTTTCCAGCAACAACGTTGAATGTGCTTGGCAGGATGCTCACATTCGCATCTTTGATCAGGGGTTCTTCCTTTGACTTGGCGGTTACACTACCGTTGGTGATGGAGAATACTGGCTCTCTGAGGCTGGGAAGAAGATCATTGCTCGCAGACAGCTCGCTGGAGGAGCCGAGAAGTGCCACACGCTCTTCATAGTTGCTGCAGAGTGTCAAGAATTCTTGAATGCGAGTAAAGCATGGGATAGCAGCAACAATAAATGGAAGCATGTGTGCCAGCATAGTGATCGGAGCAATGACCAGACTCATGATGCTTACAGACGTAAAGGCGTCAGCAACGGAGAGGCGCTCACCAGGCTTGAGGAGAAGAATGGCGATACCAAACGTGACGGGAGCGGCAAAGTTGCGAGGTATCTCGCTGCTGACATTGAGCACAGCCAAGAGCCGTCGAAAGGCGAGAGACCGGCTAATTTGGTTGTCCATCAATTTTTCCATGACCAGAAACCAGGAATCAACAAGGCCGAGCATCTTGGTCTCCTTCATGGAGCCAATGACGGTTGTTGTGTCGCTGATGCGCTTTTCGACAGCCTCGTTGAGCTTCTTCTGCGCGGCAGGAATATACATACCAGCTACGGCAGAAAAGATGGCGCCAATAACAATGGTAACCAACGGGCCGAGCGAACCTACTCCAACTTGACCGGCCAACAGCCAGACAGCGAGGGCAGTATCAATTGGAGCCATCCAGAAATCGTGCACATAGAAGAACGACGCCGTCACGCGACCGACGTCCACGGTGATGAGGGTCAAAGCTGCTGAGCCCTTTTTTTCACCCGGCTCCATTTGCGTCCCGTAATGCAAGATTGTAGAAACCATGGAGGTGCGCATCATCACGCGCATGCGCGCCTTGGCCTGGTCATAGGCATTTGACACGAGCGCCTGTCCCAAAAACAAGAGAAAAGCTGCACCAATCAGAGCATAACCAGTTCCCTTGTCCGCAGCGACGCCAGCATCCTGGAGTGCCGCATATTGGATGACTTGCTTGATATAGAGAGGGACCAAGATCTTGAACAGGGACAGGGCGACGCGCGGGATGGCAGCGACGAGCACGGCCGATTTGCAGCTTCTGAGGACCATGAGAACGAGCGCGAACCTGCTCTTCTTGTACTTTTCCCAGTTCTGCAGCATCTTGGGGAGCAGCGCGCGAGATCGCTGCTCGGGCTTCAGGTAGGGCAGATCGGTGGGTTCCAGAAAAGAGGCGTTGCCGATCTGCAAGAGAGGGTTCACCCACCAGAGGAAGATGCGACCCACCAGACTGGCGGTTTCTTCCGCGCCGAGCTGCTTCCAGTCCTCGATCATGACGGCGCGTTTGCTTCGCGCCTCCAGACCAAAAAGCAGCGCCTTGGCCGCGATGCTGGCGGTGAAGGTGTACGCCAGCGGCGCCAGCTCCTCGACGAGCCAGATGGTGCGGCATCGAAAGAGGTCAAGCAGGATGGAGACGAAGAGGAAGACGATGATCAGACTCGAGGGCAGCACCGACTGCAGGTGGCTCATGTTGGTGAGGAGTGCGAGGAATACGGCGTCAGCAATGTTGATGGCGGCGGCGGCCACGGAAACTGCGCCCGCAGGCACGCTGTCGCGGAGGCGAATCCACTGCAGAAGGAGCAGCGTTTTGA
Source organism: Aphanocladium album (assembly GCA_029218145.1). Classification (NCBI taxonomy): domain Eukaryota; kingdom Fungi; phylum Ascomycota; class Sordariomycetes; order Hypocreales; genus Aphanocladium; species Aphanocladium album. Next base: position 73,288 of record JARDXD010001932.1, read on the forward strand.
CGGCAATGAGCGCAAAAGCCAGTATCTAGATTTTTCGGCTGGTTAGTTTCTGTGCTCGTCGTGCGCGGGACCGGGG
>JARDXD010000395.1:0-15060 GCA_029218145.1 Aphanocladium album
CCCTCACCCCCAAGGTCGCCCCCAAAGGTGCTCCCGTCCTCGGTTCGCTCGCTAGGAGACCGACTGCGTCGCCGGGCCCCAATGATGTGGCCTCTTCTGTCTCTGCTTTTCTCGCTACAAACGTGACCCCTCGCACCGGCCCTAGGCAGACCCGTGTCGACAGCACAAACAGCACGCCCAGCGGCACGCCCAACCCGGAAGGCCGCATCGATGGATGGGAACGTGACAGCCCGCGCCCTGGTGGCCTAGGCATAGCAGCGCCTCCAGACTGCGGGCTCAAGCCATCCGACATGCCGGCCGACTCCAGCGAATCCAACAAGTTCTTTTACGCCAGCGATGCTAAGAATATACACTCTCCTGGCCAGCAGCGCCAACCGCCACCACCCACGATCCAAAAGGGCCCTACTTTCTTCTATGCGAATGCCGCCCCGAACAATGGCGTGGATCGTTCCGCGACCAGCACACCACAGCCGGCGCCGCTGCTCTCTCCTTCCAGTTTAAACGTTCAAGACCCTCTCTCTACAAAGTTCTTTTACGCGAATGGAGCGCCGGATCTAGAACCCAAGTCTTCATTTCCGAGCTCAAGCTCCAACCCTTCGCTCTCTGGAGCTCGCTTGCCAGCTGGAGGACGCCCGCCCCTGGGTTCCGCTGCTACAGTTGTTGGCGTAGTCCAACGCCCTACATCACCTCTTAAGAACAATACAACCACGACACCTGTGCTTAGTCCCATTCTGAGAACGGCAATGTCACCCGCATCACCAAACAGAGGGCAGACACAGACCAGTTCGCCTTCGCTCGCCTCCCACAACTCCGATATCCCACGTGGTATGAGAAGAGTTAGCATTGATGCGCCTCCCAAATCTTTCCGACGCCAGTCACGAGCCAGCGGTAGCCCAGGGCCTGAACTGCAGATGCCCCCGAAACTGACCATCTCGCCCAACCCTTCTGACAGCGTATCACCGCCAGCAAGCCCCGGGGTGCTGCAGACATCGATGACAATGGCCTCGCTTTTGCACGCCGCGGAAGAATTGCAGGGCTCCGAGGAAGAAGGAGACTCCTTCACGGAGCCGCAGAGCCCCAGCAAATCTCACTTTTCCGATGGCGTGAGCGAGCTTGTCGCCAACGCCCGCAGAGAACGAAAGGTCCAGGATCTTGAGATTACAAACGCCTCGCTCGAAGCCATCAATAGAACACTCGAGAGGCAACTTCGCAAACAGACCGCCGAACTGCGCCGCTATCGCCGTCTTTCTCGCTCCGGTCGCCTATCCCTTACCTCAGCCCCCAATAGCCGAGTGGTATCGGCAGCTCTCACCGATCCACCCGTGGACCTCTCTGATCTCAGCGAAAACGAAGAAACAGAAGAAGATGAGGAAGAAGAGGAATTCGATGACTCCATCGAGGAATCTGACGTCTCCATGACTGATACCGCTTCCATGTCTGCCGTATCTATTGGCGCCATGCGCCGCAAGCGCGATGAGAAACGGCTGCAGCTTGACCTGACCAAGCACCAAGAGCTGCTGATTGACAGCCAGAAGATGAACCAAAGCATCAAGCGCTGCCTAAGCTGGACTGAGGCCTTGATCAAAGAGGGGCAAAAGGCCCTTGAATATCACGTTCACGTTTCCGATGTCGAATTCGGCGGCCGCGTGCTCGCCCCCGTCGACGAGGACGACTACGATATCTCCTTTCAAGACGTTGACGACCACGACATGACCGTCAAAGACGTAGCACCTTCATCACCCGCCAGAGCCCAGCCAGACCGCGACAGTGGTATTGAGTTACAGCCCGGTGAGGATGGCTCATAACAGTTGCCACCAACCACCAACCACAATACATTATACATAATCTTGCGTGCATGACCGGGTTGTCTTGCATCGCACACATCGCCACTCTACTCTCTTTTCATAAACCACAGCACGACGAAAAACGCCTTTTCTTGTGCCCACCGCGCCCTGTCGCATTCTACCTCTTTCCGACAATATCGATACATGCTTTCGACCTGTTTCTTACGCCATACATATTGATTTCTGATATTCTACGGGAAATACAGTCCGGATGGGGACGCTTGCATGCGAACATGGCGCGGTTATTGCTTACAACAGCCAATGGGATATTGGCTGCCTTTTCTGCTTTTCAACAAAATTGGGTGTTGACTTATTGGGCGGGTCTGTTTTTTTAAAGCATATTTTCTGTTTCATTTGTCTTTCTTTCTGCTGGATGCACACACTCCCTTTCTCTCTTGTTCTTCGCGGCACCCTACCAAACACTTTTGCTTCTTTTTTGTCTTCCATATACACCTGATACCCCCTTATTTAGCAAGCTAAACACATACTCACATACACTTTGGAACGGCATCTAATATCTGCTGAGAAGTCATCATCTGCTTAGCTGTTCTTTGTTTTGCAATGGCTACATTTTCTTTTTGAGACACGACTCGCATTGCGGGAGAGTATAGCGCTGTCGCGCAGACACAATGGCCGGGTTGCTTTTATACTGAGTACATAGACGGATATTGGAAAATTAGCCAATGAAATAAACCCTTCCTATTCGAACACCCTTGCGGTATGCATCGTTTGTGTTTCGTAGTACTGGCCTGAATTCATGCGTAGCACTACAGAATGTCACCGCGCGCTAGCCTTGCCAGGTAGCATCCCGCGAGTAGGCAACAACCTACCACCTAAGGGCCAGTGAAGCAGGCTTTGACTTAGCCCCAAACATGCGTGATGGCTGCACCTCTTCTTCTCCATCCGAGACATCAATCAGCTGTGCAAGGCGTTCGTTCGCGGCGAGTGCAGCACCGGAGCCGGCCAGCTCGACGCCCGCGCGATCTTGGAGCGGATAAGGCTCTTTAAGCCGGAAACGTGGACCGAAGCAGCCCTCATGCCCGCGCGGGAGGTTCGCTTCTCGATCGCGGCCCTCTTCAAGGCATGCACGGCGCAGTATGGTCTGATGATGCTTGCCGCGCCCGCGGGGATCCCGCTTGACGCCTCAGCTCGCTTGGCTGCCGCGAGCTGCATCAAGAAGCTGACATAGCAGCTGATGGAGAGAGTCGGACACCATTTGGCGTTTGTTTGGCCGCTGATGGTGGTCGGCGCGTCACTGGGCGGCGGACCGGTTCGGGAGCAGCAACAGGTGGATCGGATCCTCAACACCATCATGGAGAGCCCGTTTATATTGAATGGTGTATATCAAGGACTGGAGTCCTTGCGGCGATTCTGGGAATTTGGGAAGACAGGCTGGGATGAGTGTTTTACAAAGTGGCACCCTACAGTGCCTTGATAACGGCTGAGATAGTCATGACAGACTCATTTTTTGGTCACCAAGAACAAACGCAAGCGAATATTTGCGCATCTACTACGCTCAAGGTATGAACTAGAATAAAAAATTATTATTAATATGGTGGTTAATGGGCTCATTCAAATATGCAAAAAAATGCTTCGTTTCTTGGTCTACCGTCTTGGTAAGCTCCGCGACCCCCGTACCCCCCGCCATCGGCAACTAAATATTTGTAGCTGCTGCGCGAACTGAATCCACCCACGAACCGCGCCCCTAGCCATCCTGTGTGTTCTAATCGTCAAGCCCGTGCATAATGCAATCGCGCCTATGCGAGATACAATTTGGCCATGGAGCGCGCAAGTCAAATTGCAATACGAGGCAAGACTCCTGCCAGCGACACTTTGATGTCGCCGAGGCCTGATACGGACGAGGCCCCCGCTCCAGCAACCACGTCAAAGAGAACCAAACGATGGGCACCAAGGAGTTCCCGAGGTTGTAGAAATTGTCGGTACGTATAAGCACTCCCAGTAATCCATCAAGAAACTATTTTACGCGGCTTCACCTGCGAGTGCCTGTTTGGCGTTACTTGCTTGGCGGGCAAGCGTGGACGAAATCCTTGGTGTCAGCATCGTCCGCTAAATGAAATTCACTCTCTGTGCAGCACGAGGCACGTCAAATGTGACGAAGCCAGGCCGAAATGCCGCAACTGCGTCCGAAGGTGCGAGCAATGCGAATTTGAAAGACAATCTGCAGTCACCCGCTTTGTCGCGTTCGCGAGCAATGGCAGCGGTGCCAACGGACTTGCTCTTGTGCCCATGAGCGGAAGCGCGCTCACATCATTGGAGCGTGATTGGATCGATTGTCAGAGATCTAGTAAGCGCTGGTGGACAAATTACGACCGTGTTTCATTCGCGTCAATGGCTGATCACGGTTGCGTGACGGTGGACACCAAGCACTAACCATGAGATATCCCGCAGCTGGGATATTGTCTTTAATGACGCCTCCCGATAGCCTCGACCGTGGCTTCACAGAAAATCTGACGAATATGAGTGCCACGCAGCCCATGTGGCCTCCAGATTTCACCATGGTGGGACGTGTCCGTCAAACATTCGGGAAGTGGCTGATACGAAGCTCGCCGTTCAACGTGCTTCCCTTGGCCCTCCGCAAGGACCTGGCAGAGGCCAGCCACAAGTATCATGTGTATACCGCGCAGGCCCTGCTGGAACTGAGCCGCGATATCAGAGATCCGGACAAGTTTGCCGAAAAGCAGGTCCTTCACCGCATCAGCCTACACATTGCAAGCGACGTAAGTCCACAGCACAGCTTGGCGTGATGACCGTAAAGCACCAAAACAACAGCAACCTTGCAGTGCTAATCCGTGCTCGCAGATCTCGTTGTGCTCTCCAGACCTGCGCCATCATCTGAAAGGCTTCATCGCTGTCTTGAAAGTTGTCGGTGGCATGCAAACAGCTTTAGAGAACAATCAAGTTCACAAAGTTCGGTTGTGGCTGATAATCATGTACGTTCATATTCGTTGTTGCGGCTCGCAAGAGCTTCATTTAACCAAGTCTGATCTGCAATTTTAGAGCCATAATAATGACGAATACCACATCACCAGCCTACGATCAGATGGCGGTTGAATCATGCTTCACCAGCGTTGACATTTATCTGCTTCAAGCACAAAGCTTCATGGGGGATTTCCCCTGCCCAATACAGCTCCTCCTCTGTATCAGCGGCATCAACGACCTTCGGCGCCGGATCGCATCTGGGGCATGCGTCGGCCAGAAGATGCAGACCGCGACGCAGGCTATGCTGCTCAACATCGACAGCTTCCAACCTCATGCCTGGCAGGGGCTACCCGGAATGCCTGAGCCGGAGATATACCTGATGCTCGCCGCAGCCTTTAAGCGGGCAACGGGACTCTACGGCATGATGACGCTGGCGTCACACGCGGGGATCTCTTTCGACGCTCCACAGCGGATCAGCGATGCGTACGCCATCGTGGAAACTGCGTCGTTGGCGGTCAAGATGATAGGGTACCACATCGCGCTGACATGGCCCGTTGTAGTTGCGGGAGCGGCGGCAGGCGGTGCCCCGGTTGGCTTGCAGGCAGATGTCGAAGACTTGCTGTGCAAAATCTCCAGAAGCATCGCTGCGTCAGATGGCATCCTTCTGACCCACCAGTGCTTGCGAAGATTCTGGGCTTCTGGCAAGACGGAATGGGATGAGTGTTTTACACAGTGGCAAGCCCCAATCCCATGATGGGTAGCTTCAAAACGCTCGCTATTAAAGCTAGATATATATTGGAGTGGTGAAAACGATTCCTCTCTATACGCTGTTGGTATCTTTCTAGATACCCATTCCTGTCTAAAACTCAACACCGAAAAAAAATTTATGCCACAAGAAAGGGATACGAATTCCCAAGCCACGAATGCTTTCCTAATGCAGCATTCGTCACTCTCCTAACACGCTTGCTCTGGCTACCGTAGTTTGTCCACGACACGGCTCTCCATCCACACATTTGCTATCGGGGAATATTAACAAATAATTATCGTCCATCGCTCAACACCTATTTTGTATCTCCTTCCCACCCTCTTTGAAGAGTATAGTATTTATGCCTTGGGCACGTTGGGAAGGTCCTCGGCGGCGGCGGCGGCGGCGGACTTTTCCTTGTGCTTCTTGTCCTTCTTGCGCTTGGATTCGTCCTCCTTCTTAATGGCAGCTTCGGCGACGAGCTGCTCGAACACAAGATAGTCGCCCTCTTCCTCGGGAGAGCGTTGGGCCTAAAATCGTTAACACTCAATGCTCGCAGCAAACAAAACTGTAAAAGAAAGCTGAACATACCTTGCTGAAAATGTCACCAATGAGGACAAGAGCTTGGGCACGCTCTAGGCGCTTGGACAAGGGAACTTTCTTATCGTTCAGGAGAGCATCGCAGACCTCGCGCAGGACACTCTGGATCTCCCACTTGCTACCGCGCCAGGCAGCGGTGAGAATCTTGCCCGTGACACGACGCTCGTACTCGCTGCGCTTCTCGTCAGTCCAGTCCTCGCCACCCTTCTCCTCCATGCGAGCCATGTCCTCCATTGTTTGCTGGGCGTCGATGGCGCTGCTGATGGTGTTCCAGGTCTCCTTGACAAGAGTGCCCTTGTCACGGAGGCGGCTGAAGAAGCCGCCAAAGCCGAGGAATTTTTGACTGCGCAATAGGCTGGAGGCTTTGGCGACGTATGTTTGACCAATGGCATGCAGGATGTCAATGCCAAACGACTCCATCTTGAGGTTTTCTACCTCCAGGCGCATCTTTTCCTGGAAGGCTCTGGTAACATCCTCGCCCTTGTCCGTCTCCGTCCACACGCTCACGCGGTCCTGAAGCTTTGACACGAGGTTGTCGACACGTTCTTGGCGGACGCGAGCACGCTCCTTTTCGAAGGCAGCGAGCTGCTCACGCTGCTCCTTGGAGAGCCCAGACTTCTTCTTATCCTTCTTTGCATCCTCAGCAGAGAGAGAGGCGGCCGCAGAGCTGTCATCGTGCGCCTTGTCGGTAAGCGCAGGTCGGAGGGGGATCTGTGTGCGGCTATGAGAGCCGGTCGAGGGGACCGGCGATGTGGCTTCGGAGCGAGGAGGGGGTGTCGTATGGGCACCACCACCAGGGGCGGTATATGCTGGAGTCTTCTCTTCGTCAACGACGACAGTAGGAGGGGGTGCGGCAGCGGCAGTGCCGGTGGGGGCGGCGACCGGATGCTGATCCTTCATGGACTCCTTGAGCGCCTCATCGGTGCCGGGAAAATCGGCGTCGTCTTTAGCGGCACCCTCGGTGTCGGCCTGCGCCGCTTCAGCAGCCTCGGCGGCCTCGGCGGCCTCGGCAGCCGCCATTTCTTCCTGCATGGTGATATCCATGGTGGCGGTGAGATCTTTCATGAGACTAATCTCACCAATCCAGTCGACAAAGGCCTCGCCACCGAAAATGGATGAGAAGAACTCGGCCGGGTCGGCAAAACCTTCTTGAGGCTTCGCATGGTCTTTACCGAACTTATCGTAGGCGGCTCGAAGGTCCTTGTCGGAAAGAACTTGGTAGGCTTCACCAATAGCCTGGAACTTTTCGTGGGCTGTCGGGTCGTTGGGGTTCTTGTCTGGTGCGGGCGCGGGTTAGCAGCTGAGCGGTATGCCGGAAAAGACGCCTTTGCCAGTGAGGGGTTCCTCGGCGTCATCAGCGAGTCAAGGTATACCTGGGTGGTGGAGAATGGCCATCTTGCGATAGGCCTTTTTGATCTCGAGCTCGGTCGCGGTGGGCTGGACGCCCAGCGCATCGTAGTAGACCGTGTCGACAACCATGTTGGCGTGTTCGGGAGGGCACAGCGACTAAGTGTATGGAGAATGAGAATACGATATGCGAAGAGTCCAAGGTGCAAGAGGGGACACGATGCCCGCGGCAAATGGCTGTGGAGGGGGTTGTTTAGAATGGTGTAATGTTGCCTGGTCGGGAAATTTTATTTCAGGATGACCGACACCGACTGCTACGTAATGGAGGGGCGGTGTTGCTGGCCAACTGGCCAAGCTTGGGCGTCACTGTGGCGCGGATTGCACGTGAATGATGGCGGTGCAGATTTTTGTTCTAGAAGATTAGCGGCACGTAGCGAGGCGCGCCAGGGGCAGGCAGAGCTGCGCTGTAAGTAGGCTGTAGAGTTAGTTACGGTCATCTTGCAGCCTTGGGGCTGGTGCATTATGTGGCAGCAACACGTCAAAGTCGTGTAACGAGAAAGATGCCGAGCATCTACAGTAATTACACTTTGGTCAAGACTGGGCAGTTTCAGATACCCAACTTGTTACACAAACTTGCTCCTGAGACGATGCCCAGCCGCTGCTTCAGTGAAGCTCGTACCATAGCAGAGATAGCTACAATGAAGGCTTTGCAAAGCAGCGCAAACAACAAATTGAATGATGGAATCAACTGTTCAATCGTTTCAACGGACCGGGCCGGCGAGAAATATATAAACCGGCCTTATATCCACTGCCATCTTTGTCTCTCGCGATCCATTTCCAACAGCCTTATTAATAAAACCGTCAAAATGCCCACGCCAGCCTCGCCGCCGTACTCGTTCTCGTATCTAGTGCAATCTCGGCAGGCGCAGGCACTGTTTTCCCGGCGCCCAACAGCCCACTGCCGTTCCCAGTAGCGCCAATGAAGACCTGAGTTCGCCGCAACTAGCCTACCCCCACGTGGAGACATTAATAGCTCCAATGAGCCCCTAGATTTTTTGCATTTTATTTTTCATCTCGACATGCTTCCGTTTCTTCTTCGCGATCCCCAGGCCTATTTATCCCAGCCTAGGCTTGCACGTTCTAGACCTGCTCATTCTGCATCTAGAACATTGAATCATTGACTTGATTCATATTTTCCACCTCTCAATTGCAGTGCTCTGCTTTGGTTATCCCCTATCAGCTATATTCTATAGCCGTCACAATGGGTGCCATCTACTATCTGCTGCGCCCGAACCAGCTGCGTTCCATTATCCAATGGTACGGACAAACACCGGCACACAATACAATTTCTCAAGTCTAACAGTTTACAGGAAGCTCTGGCACGACCCCGTGCACAAACGCGACACCAGCAAGGAGTGCGAGACCCTCAAGGAGTGCTTCCGCTACCTCAAGATGACCAGTCGCAGTTTCGCCATGGTCATTCAGGAACTGAACCCTGAGCTCCTTGTCCCAGTTGCTCTTTTCTACCTTGTGCTCCGTGGTCTGGATACCATCGAAGATGACATGACGATCCCTCTCGATAAGAAGACCCCTATGCTGCGAGACTTCCACAACACCATGGAGATTGACGGATGGCAATTCCACGAGAGCAAGGAAAAGGACGCTGAGCTGCTGGAGCACTTTGATGTTGTCATCACTGAGCTCAAGAAGCTGAAGCCCGAATACTACGAAATCATCAAGGATCTCACGCTCAAGATGGGCAACGGTATGGCCGACTACGCCGCCGACACCGACAAGATTGATAACGGTATGCAAACAATTGAGGATTATGAGCTATACTGCCACTACGTCGCTGGTCTGGTCGGCGAGGGTCTGACCAGACTCTTCGTCACGTCCGAGCTCGCGAATCCCAAGCTCGCCGAGAGGCCGTCCCTCACGGAGTCGATGGGCCAGTTCCTGCAAAAGACCAACATCATTCGTGATATCCACGAGGATTGGGTCGATGGCCGCCGCTGGTACCCCAAGGAGATCTGGAGCAAACACGTCGACAAGTGGGAGGACCTCTTTGAGCTGTCCAAGCGCGAGCAGGCTCTCAACTGCATCTCTGAGATGGTCCTCGATGCCCTCAAGCACGTTGAGGAGTGTCTCTTCTACATGGCTGGCATGCGCGACCAGAGTTGCTTCAACTTCGTTGCCATTCCCCAAACCATGGCCGTTGCCACTCTGGAGCTCATCTTCCGCAACCCCGCCATTCTCGAGCGCAACGTTAAGATCACCAAAGGTGACGCCTGCCAGATCATGCTCGAGTCCACACAAAACCTTTTCACAGTGTGCGAGGTCTTCCGCAGATACATTCGCCGTATTCATAAGAAGAACGACCCACGCGACCCCAACTTCCTGGCTATCAGCGCCCGCTGTGCCAAGGTAAGCTACACGACATGATGATCCTCGCCGAGGCCCTTGTATACTAACTATTCTCTAGATTGAGCAGTTCATCGAGACTCTGTACCCCAAGCAGGACCCCGCCAAGCTCACTGCCACAAACACCAAACGTCAAAGAGACGAGCCCACTGCCGATCCTGGCGAGGGCTTCGTCATGTGGATGGTTGTTATCCTGTCCCTGCTCTTCATGGCTCTGCTCATGATTGGCATCGCCTGGTTCTTTGGCGCCGATTTCAGCTCGACCTTGTCTGACGTAAAGAATCTGTGGACCAGCCTCGACGGCCCCAAGGCTCCCTCCCAACCTCTCGCCGGTGCTGGTCGCGACGAGTTGTAAGGAGATTGTACATTACATGCGCGATGAAAATTATTTCTTCTTCGACTGAACACCCTTTTTCGACTGTCCGAGCGACGTCACTATTTACGCAACCACATATATGCGAGCTATTTGACCAAGGCAGCGAATTGCAGTGGGCCTTTTTAACGATTCTAATCATATTGCTAATGCCATTTCTATTATACCCTTTGTTGGACCGCAGTACCTTGCGTGAATTCTATTTGTCATGTGTATGTCTTGTTTAGCACGGATGTCAAATTGCAATCTGGTCCTCTCATGACTGTGGTTGTGCCGAAGAAGTGCTTATATCAAACTTGCTCTTAGCCTTAGCTCTTACCAGCGGGCACGTCTTGGAGTGGCTTGCGGGAAATAACCAACGGCGATTCCTTGCTGGAAAGCAGACATGTAATCCGGTAGACTGTAGCTCGTTCTTGATTGTCAAATTGATACATGTGCATTTCAATACAGCATGCCCTCTAATTTTGTTCATTTCGGTATTCAATGCGACTCTTTTTTTGGCCCTAACGCAGGCGTTTATATAGCTGGAATATGGCCGCTTGTGTGACAGTATTTACAAGCAACAGATGTACAAGATCACTTGAAATGTCGGGTATCAAGAGAGATAATCTATGTTACAACTTTCTTTTTTTCAAGCGTCACAAGTACGTGCTCCGTTCCCGAAAGCCAATACTTTTTTCCCTGTCTTTTACTGGCCGCCGTTGTTGGCAATGCGGCTGGTGGTTCCCTGCGTGTTGCCGCGAACGCGAGCACCAGTCTGATCGGCCAGGTTCTTCATCAGGGTGTCGACCTGGTCGGGGGAGTTGAGGTTCTGGAGCGCCATGAGGTAGGCGGCGAGGCCGGCGACGTGGGGCGAGGCTGTGGATGAAGTGTCAGTCAGGCTGATGAGCGAAAATTGCCACGGCGGAGAATGACTTACCCATGCTGGTGCCGCTGAGGACGTTGGTGTCGGTGTCTGACTTGATGCCGACGCTGAGAACCTTGACGCCGGGAGCAAAAATGTCGACGGGAGCGCCAAAGTTGGAGAAGCTGGCCTTGGCATCGTTGCTGGCGTCGATGGCACCGACGGTGATGGCGGCCGCGGCGGAGGCGGGAGAGGTGTTGGATGCATCTTGCTGTAACCCAACGTGTCAGGATTTGTTTGAAAGGCGCGCATTCTTTGTTTTTTTCTTCTTCTCTACACTTACGTTTTCATTGCCAGCGGCGACGACAGGGACAACACCCGCGGCAGCGAGAGCCTGGATGGCACGGTTGACGGCCTGCGACTTGCCGCCGCCGAGAGACATGTTCATGACGGCCTTGCCGGCGAGACCCCTCTTGGTGACATCGTTCATGACAAACTGCAGACCCTTGAGGACGCCGGAGTTGGCACCGCCGCCGTCCTTGCCGAGAACCTTGACGGCCATGAGCTGAACGTTCTTGGCCACACCAAAGGTAGCACCGCCAATGGTGCCAGCGACGTGGGAACCGTGGCCGTTCTCGTCAGTGTTCTGAAAAACACGAAATCAATTAGAGTGATTACACGGGAGAGCTGGAAATTCCGGGTGTTTCAACTTACTACTTGGTCAACAAAGTTGGCAGCGAGGGTGGCGCGACCTTCGTACTCGACGTGGCTAGCGCGGATGCCAGTGTCGACAATGTAGGCCGTGATGCCCTGGCCGCCAGACTGGTCAAAGACGTAGCTCGCGGCACCGGGCCTGCTGTGGGAGATGCGTGCGAGGCCGGGCGTGGCGTTTGTCTGCGAGATGACTGCCTGGGTCTGCACCTTGGTGTCGGCCTCGATGTAGGCGACCTCGTCGGAGCAGTGCATCTCCATGAACATGTCGTCGTCGGCGTCGAGGATGCTGGCGCGCCAGCCGCCCATGGAGACGGAGTGGATGTCGGTGGAGAGCATGTTGCCGTCGAGGCCGCGCTTGTTGATGTTGCGCTTCTTGAGCGAGGCGGCAAAGTAGGCCTCCTTGGCGTCAATGGCCTTGGTCGCAAAGGTGTTGTTGTAGACGACAATGTAGCGGTTGGGAATCACGTTGGACACGGAAAAGTCGTCCTTGTTGGCGATGAGGACGTCCTTGTTGGCGACGAGGGCAAAGGGTGTCGAGTCGGGACGGTCGGCGTCGTTTAGGGGAGCAGCATTGTTGACGGGAGGCAGGTCATTGAGAGGAGCGGCGGCGACGAGTCCGAAAAGAAGGAAGATTGAAGTGACAAGAAAGTGTAATTGCGCCATGGTGAAGGAGTTGGTGTGTGCAAATGCTTGTGGGTGTATAAGACGGAAGCAATTGGATCACAGCTGGATAAGTAAAGAGTGTGTTGAGCTGCGAAAGAATCGGACAAAGAGTAGCCTTGTGAAAAAGAATGAAGAAAAAAAAATAAAGTAAAAGAAAGACCAAGAATAGATATCAGAGTTGTTGGCCCAGCCAAACACACAAGAATGTAAATGTAAGAACGGCCTACCAAAGACTCGACATGGGACAAAGAGGACAAAGGGGAGCGGCAAGATGGAAGCAGGCTGCACGAGGGGCAGGAAGGAATAGAAATACAGAAAAGAAAAAAGAGGGACGGGAATAAGGGAAAAGCAAAGCCCCAAGTCCCACAGTCTGAAAGAAGAAGGTAACTGCTGAGGGGAACATCTGAAGCATAGCCCCGTCTGCCAGAAACCGTCTTTTTGCATCTTCGCGGGGGTGTGGAAAGTTGTCGAGTGGTGGTATTGAGGGTGGTGGTGGGCCAAGCCAGGGGCGCAGACAATGCCACGGCGGTGGGAGATTCTTGCCAATAAGGATCTAGGGTCGGAAAAGAGATTACGACAGTAATACTGGGCAAAATATTAATAATAACAAGGTATCATTGTTGCCCAAAGAAAGCCCTGCATCATTTCTTGGACGTGCGTTATTAGCCGCTGGGTGGGTGTGGACATTGGTGCGACGTGTAAGTCTTGTGGGTAGCGTGCCCTTGGTTCGACAGTCGTCTTTGGTTCTACGTGTTCCCTGCAATGCCAGCCCGAACCAGCAGCCAGATGTGTATGCCTGCTGTAGGTAATTGGACCAAGGGGCATGAGCGGGCTAAAGAAAACAGGACTGTCAGAGACTGCATGAGGGGGGGTTTCGAATGCCAGTCGTGGATGCGCATCTCAAACGGCTTGGCTTTTTCCCAGGGGTGGTGGGGTCGGGAGGGGATCACTGGGATGAGAGGGCTGCTGCTGCTGTCGTGGTTTATGCCAAGGTCATAAAAGAATGACAAGCTCCATAGAACCTTTTTTTTTTTTCGTGCTATTAATATGTTTTATGCGTTGTGCAAAAATAAAAATAAAAATAACGAGTTTTAGCGCTCACATCCGGGAGTCTGCAGCAAGTGATTGGTCGTGACGGGACGCTGTGTTGGAGGCGGGGACGGGTTTGGCGCCGTGGTTTTGTTAGTGGCTTGATTGGCTCACGAGTGACGAGAGGTGAAGGACATTTGTTGATGGGGCTGACATGGCTGTGCCAATGCGGACGCGTCGTCACTTTTTCAAGGTTCAAGATCTTCATTATAATAATGCAGAGAAGAGCAGAGCAAATGATGAAAGCATTGAGGTTGGGTAATTCGTGGGTAGTGAGCAGTACTCTGTCGTTGTTGCAATTCACACTGGGTTGGGTCATGCAGCAAGTGAGCAGCATAGAAAGGTAAATGATACTTGGGTTGCGAGTATAGCAATAATATACAATTGTAATGACCCTGTGATAGGAAAGCATCAACTGGCTATTGTGAGAGCATCAAGGCTATCTGGTGAAGCTTCTCGCAACGTCTAACACCAATGCTCATGCAGTATCACTACGAGTGTCTGGTAGACGAGACTGTGTTGTGCATGGGGTTTGCAATTCCGATGCGTTAGTCAGCCAATTCATCACTGGGGGATCCGCAGGGGTCTTTCAATTATGCTCAACTTGAGATGAAATCGACCCTTTCACGGACAAACTAGCCCAGTCAGTGCTGTAACTCGGCCGTGTTTCGGGTTTCGGGGGGGGGGCCTCTCGGAGCATGTGTAGAGAGAGAGGTCTAGCCTCTCAATCGGAGCGACGCACTGGGCTGAAAAACCATGTATAATAGTACGATACTGGCTAAGAGAACGGAGAGTCTAAAATTTCATATAAACGAGAGAGGCTACTACAGTGCCCCTTTCATCTTACAGGTGTAAAGAGGCAACAGTTCTTGAATCTGCTCTTCACCGAGAGCTATCCGCAGAATACCACGAAAGACCCACCGCAAAAGGTGATGCGAAACGCAGCCCCTGTAAGCCACGATTGAGATTACAGGTATCACGAGCCAACTAGCTACGTCTAACGTTTGAGTTATAAACTCGGGACTAGCTGCGAATAGAGCCGGTGATATGAAATCATTCCTATACGAGCTGCGCTCATAATTCACGCAATGGCAGAATGCGACGGTGCAACTGAATCGCGAGGCATGATTCTCAGGAATTACACATAGCAACAACAAAGGACCAGGCGAGGATCAGCAAGCTCCGTTGAAAAAAAAAAAAGGTTTCAACATTGACCCAAGGAAACAAAACCTGTTGTTGTTATTGTTGTTGTTGTCGCTGGTACTAAACTAGTTAGCTTGGCACACGTGTCTCAGGGAAAAGGGAAGCCGAATAGAGATGTGCAAATAAAAAATAAAAAATAAAAAAGGCTACAGGCGGGCGGAACTGAGATTCATTGGAGTCATGTTTTGCTCCGGGAAGCACAAAAAGTTGAGCCAAGAAGATGTAATTTATCGACAGTGATATGGGAGTAATATGGGAGCGATGCAAAGAATACATG